>ML977044.1:32499-59327 GCA_010015675.1 Byssothecium circinans | reverse complement strand
TGTTGCTGTTGCTGTTGCTGTTGCTGTTGCTGTTGCTGTTGCTGTTGCTGTTGCTGCTGTTGCTGCTGTTGCTGCTGCTGTTGTTGTTGTTGTTGTTGCTGCTGATGTTGTTGTTGCTGTTGTTGCTGTCGCATCAGGTCTTGGAAGTGCAGGACTTGAAGCAACAAAAGTTTCTGGTTGTCGACTCCGGGGATGCTGGCCGGATTTTGTGCAGCCCATTGCTTGAGTTGATGCCATGTCCTGATCTCGGCTGGGATGTTCTGTCGGGTGCTGCCATTGAGAACGGTTGGAGGGAATAGGTTTTGATCTGTCCTTTGTATGATCCCAGGATTCTGCTGGAGCAATGTCTGTGCCACGATAAGGCGTTGTCCGGCTTGAGCCATACCTCCCAGTCGTTGACCCATTTGCCCCTGTGGCCCGATAGCGCCTGGCGGCTGTTGTCCTGTGAGAGTGACTCCGGGGTTCTGACTGGAGCCGTTCATTATATTACCAGGCGGATTGCGCATCGGAAATGCTTGCCCTGTGTTTGTTATGCCCTGTGGTCCAGTATTGGGCTGGCCTGGGAATGTGATGCTTTGCATCCCATGCTGCCTACGGGCGTTGTTAAGAACGGCGCGGAAATTGGCATCGGGCACTTTGAGCAACTGGGCTTTGGCAGCTGGCTCAAGATCTGGAGGCATCATAGCCAATCGAACTTGATCCGTCAACGGCTGGCCCTGTATACCGGCAATCTGAGCCCTCTGCTGGGCTTCGCGCACGAGTTGCGATACTTCGACTTGCGGATTCATTTGATTCTGGTTTTGGGGCGTCATTGGGGGGACGAAATTCTGGGGCCGCTGATTTGGCGTCGGTGGTCCAGCCTGGCCTGGGGGAGGCATCGGCCGTGTGAGCATAGACATGGCAGGGCTCTGCTGGGTGCCATTGGGAAGGTTGAGACCACCAGGCTGGCCTTGGAGTAATTGACCAGAGTTCCGTTGCTGTTGTTGCAGCTGAGCACGTGCTTGGGCCTGTGCCTGCGCTTGTGCTGCTTGGCGCTGCAGGTTCACGTTCTGGAGATTCATGTTCTGGAACGCGGCATTCTGTGCCTGAGCCTGACGTTGCGCCATTGGGTTGTTGTGCTGTTGCGCGGCCTGAGGATTCTGCCCCGGAAAGCCGCCCATTTGCGGACCCATCATGTTGTTGCTAGCGGGAACCACCGTCTGACCCTGGTCCTGCACTCGCAGGGCTTCGTTCTGCTGATTCGTGAGAGCGTTGAAGTCGAATTCTTGGTTGGGGTGGCGTTGGTTCATGTTCAACTGCTGGGTTTGCATCGGATTCTGCTGACCTGTTTGTTGCATTCCCATTCCCCCTTGATTCGCCTGGGCCGCATTTGCAAGCATTTGCAGTTGCTGCGAGTTGATCTTGTTGTTCTTGATCAAGTTCTCTGCGTGCTGTCGGAAGCGGAAGAATAGGGGAGAAATACCCTTGCTTTCCAGCTGCTGGATCCTGTCCGCTGGCCACTGCCTAACCTCCTTTTCAAACTCCTGCTTTGTCTCGTCACGTGCGCTGTCCATGAGCTTTCGGGTAAGGGCGTTGATGATGATGTTCTGCTGGTTCTGCTGTCCCGGCGGCATGTTGGGTCGTGGATTCATCTGCGACTGGGCAGCGTTGCCTACGTTGGGTCCGTTGGCACCCATCGAGGCCTGGCCTTGCATCGGGATCGGCGAAACCTGCATCGGTCGCTGAAGCTGAGCGTTGCCAAAGGCCTGCGACATCTGCTGCTGCCCATTCGGTCTCGCGGGCTGGCCGTGGGCTCCACCCATCATGGGCATCTGGCCAGCGTTCATCATGGGGTTGCCTTGGTTGGCCTGCATGCCCATCATCTGCTGCTGGCGGAGGGTCTGCATGGCGTAGAGCTTTGAGCGGAGGGCGGTGCCGTACTGTTCCTTGTTCAGGGAGCCGCTGTACGTCATGGTCTCGAAGTTGATGGACATGGACAGCGAAGCGTCCTCCTTTTGGTCGGGCTTCAGCAAACGGTAGGATGTGAAGAACTGGAGGGCTAGGTTGGCGCGCTCCTCGGCCGTCACCGTCTGTTGCCAGCCCAGGGGTGCATTTGCCTGCTGCTGCCGGTAGTGGGTGAGGAGGAACTTCTGCACGTTGGCCCCACGATTGGCGGCGGCGGCCATCATGTTGGGCATGCCTGGGAAGTTGGGATTATTCATAGTGGGGGCAGGCGGTGCGGTCCGCAGCGGCGGTATTGATCCGCAACCATGCAGCGGCGAGGTAGAGGGTGTAAGAATGCAAGAGTGCGACCTGGATGGGAAAGCTTGATCGAACGGGAGGATCGAAGAAGGCGGCCTGTTTGCGACGTCGACTGACGGTCAAGTGAGTGGACGACAAAGAGCCCAGGCAGCTCTGGCGCGACGACGCTCACGATGCCAGCAGCATTCGAGTCGGAGTGAGGCGGGTGGGCGTGTGACGGCGTGTGCGAGTTCAAGGCTCAGTCGACTGGCTGCGGTGCAGATGGCTAGCGGCGGAGGGGGACGATCCAATAAGTGACGGGGAACGTGATGGCAGCAGCAGCACTCGCTCTCGAAGCGTGGGGAGGGGAGGGTTGAACAGCGGCGTCGTTGTCGTTGTCGTTGTCGTGAGAGGCAGCGCGGCCTGGGTGGGAGCGCTGGCAGAGTTTGGAGGGTGAGTCGAGGGTGAGTCGAGGGTGAGTCGAGGGCGAGGGCGAGGAGCTAAGGTTTGGGGTGAGGACGCTGAGCTGGAGAGTAGGTGGTAATAGGCAGACCAGGGTTGGGTAACTTGGGTTGATCGACCGCCCCGGGTGATCCACTTTGCGTAGCGCGAATCGACGGGGCGCCGCGACAAACAGCAAGCAGCGATAAGAAGAACGATGATGTTGGTATTCCAGCAAGCGTGGCCTCGACACAGCGAAGATGGCTGGAGACGGTTCACTGTCTGACGCTGTCTGACGCTGTCTACCTATTCTATAGCCATGAGCCTTCTCGTTCTCGGTGCGTGCCATGTGTGACGGGCCTTCATGTCCGCGAGGGCAGGCGGCGGCCACACCCCGGTCGACCCTTCCCAAACCGATCACACACTCGTCAACTCCAAGCCGCCAGAGCGCCATTGCCATTAGATATTTGCATTTGCACGACTGCACGCCCAGCGCCTACGCCCTCTTGGTCCCTCTCCCGCCAACTGTCTTCCTCGGACATAGCTTCCCTTCAAAAGTTTTAACAAGTATTCACGTTGTCGCATCTACAAAGGAAAGGGCAAGGCAATGCATCATGCTCGCGCCTGCACTCCACGCCGTTTCATCTTGATTCTTGACGTTGGAAGGCTGAACCACATGGCACAATGGCAGAATGGCACAGTCGTCGCTCACTCTCTCCATCTACTGCTTGAACACTGCACAGCAGAAAGCACTGCTCGACTCGACTCGACCTGTAATTGACGCGCAGCCGCACGCCGCCCTCGGAGCCTCGTCCTGTCGCCACTTGCCAATCTACCCTACCTGCCATGCGCACTGCATCTGTGATGAGGTCAGTTCTTGAACGACTGTGCCAGCATCATTTCATTTCATTTCATCATTCCTCGCGCAGGCAGCGAGGCGCTCTCCGTCCACGTCCTCCTCAGCCTGTACTCTTTGGCGGACACGAGCGGCCGCAGTCGTCTGCCTTTTCCTTATTTATAGCTGACGTCCACCACAACTCCAGACGTTGGGCCCAACTCCGGTGCATGTCCACCGGTGACCAACGAGACCCTTTGTCAGGGAGAGGGCGAATCTTGAAAGCGAGAATTGCCCTGCTGGCACTTTTCCCCTCTCATCCAGTCTCCCCCTCCCGCCGTGTCGCGACCCATCTCCATTTATGGTGGTGTTCCCCAGCCGTTCAGCCTAGAGACGCCATGCGCTTGTGGACGGCCGGTCAGTCACTGGGCCTGCCGTTGACAATGAACTGCAGCTAGCTGGCAGGCACCCTCAGCCAGCCTCTCGTGGATTGCATTTCCTCCTCCTGTCTCTTACATAGTCGAGAAATACCCCCGTCCCTCCCATGCTCTCATGATTCATCTGATCATTCATTGAACCCCGTCGATCATTTCCAATGGCTTGGCTCCCTATGTATTCCCTGCAGCTGCCCGCCATGATCTGCTAGCGCCGTTCCTGGATTCGCTGCATGTGCAAGCAACTTAAACCTGAGCCCGCCGCTTCCGCCTGCACCTCCACCGTCATCCACGCCTGGGCAAAGCCGCAAAGCAACGAGCTCGCATCACCGACCCTCTTTTACAATAATACCCGCCCAAATTCTTCACCCTCCAAACAAAAAAACAAAACCCTGGTTTCCCCCCGCGCTTTCTCGCGCCCTGCAACGTGACAGACGGTGGCACTAACGAGCAGGCGCCTGGAAGGTTTCGCATCAAAAACGCAGTGAAACCACGTTCGAGCACCAACAACAGCCTTCTCTTTTATGCGATGGCAGTCGGATCGACGATGCCGCCCACCCTTTCCCCAGATCACCTGCATTTTGCGTGCTTTAAACGGGGCGTGCCCTCTGCTGAGCCATTCACGTCGTTCTAGAAGCCTTTTTGCTGGGTTGTGGCGACGCGGAGCCCGGCGCATAGAGTGCTTGCCCATTATTCATCGCTCGACAGTCGTCATGCTTGGCGGGAGCTCGTCGCCCGATGCCCCCGCTAACTATCGCTGGTTACGAAGGCTATCGTGCTTGCTGTGCTGTGCCGTGGGTGGAGGGATTGGGAGTGCAGGCTTATTCCATAGATGGGTATTGATCGCACGTTTCGTTAATGGAACGGTGGTTTGAGGACCTGGGATGCTGCTCACTGCAGGGGATGATAAATATTAACAATAGCTCTCACAGTTAACAAATCTCTATGTTAATCTCGACAATCACAACTGCTCAACTCATCTCATCTCTTTCACGATCTCTAACACGTAGCTATCCATCCAAGAGTAGATATAGATATAGATATAGATATAGATATAGTTACAATACACTAGTAATAATACAGAGTACAACATAACATAACCCTCCGCCTTCAGACCCAATCCTACCATGATCCTCGGGGTCTGGAGTCTGGAGCCTAGAGTCTAGTAAGAGCTCTATCTTCCCAAATAAAGTAAAAGTCCCGCATGTTTATGTACAAGGTACTACCTGCACCCCCCCCATTAGACAGGGTCTTAACAGTGGCCCCGCGATGGCTTTTTCCATTCTTTTCGTATATTTTCTTACATACCTATCTTTCTCACGACCACAACTACGATAACCGACACCAACGACGACAACGACAACGACAACGACAACGACAACGACAACGACAACGACAACGACAACGACAACGACAACGACAATGCATTCCGAGGCAAGTGTTGTTATTGTCGTTGTACATGAAGTGAAGTGAAGCAACAGTCAGCGGATATGAATATCCGCATCTATCTCTCACTTCACTGCCACGATGGAAATGGAGATGGAATTTTATGCAAGGAACGAAGCGCCGGCGTTGTGAGCGGGATGATAGACGTTATTAGCAGGCGAAACGCTGATAAGAGGCTGCCTTACCAACTGTCTCGTTATCAGTGAGATGATCGAGTTGCTAGATAAGTTCCGCCTGGGTTCGGGTTCGGGTTCGGACTCAGGTTCGGGTGGTTCAATGGACGAAGAGGGGAACCATGGAGGATTAGTAGCAAGATACCCCCCGGGGCTTTCCCATAGTCTGCGTTCTCATGGGTCGTGTGTGGGGGGAAGTGAGGAGGGAAGGGATCTAGGAGAAAGAAGAGGTTGCGGAGTGGATTGGGCTTGGTCATACAACCTTGTGCGTGCTGTGGTCGTCATTAAATGGGAATGCGTATGAAAAGAAAAGCTTGGTGAAGTACCAGGCATCGCTGAAGGGAGTGTCGGGAGAGCTAGAAGGTGAGGACTTGATACTCCGATGATACCAAGACAGCTCGTCGCGATATGGACGTTGTCTCGGATGATTCATCACTGGCCACTGATAATAGAATAGGAATTGTCTCCAAAAAGGGCTAAAGAACACAGATGCTTGACTTGATTGAATTGGCTTGCTGATCGAGAGTCCTCCACTATGATACATCCAGTCCCCTCAGCTCTATGCCTTATTCCACGACTAGCAAAAGAAATCTTGTCTGGCAAGGAGCAGTCGTCTAGTTCTGGCCTAGGGCGCGGGCACGCTCGTCTTCGATCCTCTGGTAGTAGGAGTCGCGGTGGCGGACGGCGGGGACGTGGTATCCTTCAGACAATCAGTTCACATGCTCTGCGGTTTGTATGTATGCGTTTGAGCGCGAAGCGTTGGGTGTCGTTCACGTACCATACCACCAGCCATAGCCGGCAGTTACCCCGAGACCTGGTTGAAAGTTAGCAAAGCCCCTCATCAGATAGCACGCGCTGGAAGCTATGTAGAGCTTCACAGAGCGCTAGAACTGCATATTCCACTTTACATACCCATGGCAACTGAGAGGTCGAGCACGATCGTTCTCCGGAGCATCTGCGAGCAGTCATTAGCGTGCTGTCATAGGGACCCCCACAGCCTGTGGAGGCGTTCAATGGCAACACATACGCCGGTGATGGGTTTGATGGCCATGGTGTGTTTTGTTTTCGGTGAGTGGAGAGTGTTCGGGGTCGGGATGTGGGTGGGTGAAGCTGGAGAAGGGTGTTGGAGCTGTTCGACGTTCACCTGGCGTGATGCGAAAGCGAAAGAGCCGGAAGCGTTAGGTAAGCGAGATTTCGCCAAGCCACGTTTTGGGAGTTCCTCCACGCCAACATGAAAGACATCACCGCATCGACCTGAAAGTCCCGAATCGCACACGACACGCCGCCCCCAACGACCCTTTACGTGCCCGCCGAACGGAAAGCGCGCAGTACGATTCTCGGTCTCGCGAATTCTATCACTTCAACAGCCGCCCGCCGTCCCCGCAAACCGCGGCCCTCACCTTTGCGCTCTCGCACGCGACCTCCCACCACACCGCGCAAAGCGCACACAAGTCTATGCCCGGATTGATCTACTCGCCAGGTGCCGTCAGCAACGGTACGGTCGCAAGCATGAAGAGGGCGCGCGTCGAGGAGGCGCCTGCGATGCTTGACGTCCCGAACCCGAAGAAGCGCAAGGTCGTGCGCGGTCTGCGGCACACACAACCCCTTCCGCAAAACGTCGAGCCGCTCGGCGGAGGCTTCGGCGCAGAAGGAGATACGGAGTTTTTCGACGCACAAATGAGACGGGCAATTGCGATACATTTGAAGGGTGCTGGGTTCGCGAGCGCGACGCCAGAGGTCATGGAGTCCATGCGGGGGATGGTTGACGACTGTATGGCATTACCCGTTGTGCGACGAGCATGCTATGGGACATCCTATCAAGTGCGAGTCGCTAACACTGCATAGACATGACGAACTTCCTCGCAACTGTCCGCAAGTCCATGTCCAGCGCCCGCCGTACCGAAACCGTACCTCACGATTGGATATGCGCCCTCAAATCCGTTGGCATCACCGGCTCCTCAGCCCTCGAAGACCAACTCGACACAGGTGGCATCCCACCACCGATACTCCAGCCTCAGGTCGCGCCCCCAGAGCCCGAGGAACCCGCACCACCGAACCTTGAGGGTCTGCTTGGTCCCGAGCTATCTGGAAAGGCAGACAAGGATAGCAGGAAGTACATCCCGAAACACTTTCCACCGTTCCCATCGAAGCACACATATATGGCCACACCTGTGTTTCCTGAACGCGAGAGCGACCCGCGCCGGATCAGGGAGAAGGCCGCTGCAGACGGAATACGGGCTGAAGAGAGCCTACGAAAACTCATGGCTGCACAAAAAGCAGGCCTACAGAACCGCAAGGGCGGCAAACGGAAGCAGAGCGCGCGGCTGAAGAAGACGAATGAGATGTGGAGAGCAGCCATGGAAGCATGCATCAAAGGCGATGAAGCGCGGGAAGCAAAGGAGAAGAAGCAACGCAACGACCTTCTCGATCGACATATGGGCGATGGCGAGGATGTCCAACTACGTGATTCGCACTCACCAGCAGAGACAGCGATGCCACAACCGAAGATACAGAACAAAAGGGAGATTAATCTGGACGAGCCGGTGCAGGTCAACTATGACCGCAAGTTTTGGCGCAAGAACGCTAGGGGTGTTTGAGCAGACATGTTTTACTCTTCTTTTCTTCACTATCCACACAGCATTTCAGCGCCGGCGTTTCTTGGGTACGGAAAGCATTTTTGCCACGGTACGGCAACTGGACGGAGGTTCTGGGAGCATTTTGCGTGTGGCGTTTTTTTGGTGTTGGCGACCACCTGCAATACAACTACACTTTGATTGATAGTTGTTCGTCTCTGCAGAGGAGCGGTACTATTGGCTTTTGAGGTTACTTGAATCTCACAAATTCGGAATCATAGCCGTGTTTAATGTTGACGTTGCGATAATACATGCACACGATATCGTGACATTCCTCCCATTGTGTGCCCTAGGTCTTCTTCTCCAACACCCGTTCCCGCTCCTGCCCCGCTTTCCACCCCTCCCAAGCCGTTGTCTCAACATGCACGCCATTCGCGCACCTGCACCTCACTATTAGCATACATGTACCCTTCCATCCTTCATGCTCCTCTCTGCCAACCAATCGACCGCGCCAAGATTTGCGCCTTCCACCATCCACCACAACCTCCATCCAAACGAGAACCCGGAAAACTCACTGTCTAATCAACCTCACAACCGGCTCGCAATAAATCACCGGCCTTGCACCCCTTGTCACCGGCTTGTCGATATTGCACTTATACTGCACGAGTTCTTTGAGCGCGCAGTCGGTCAGGACGAGCGGTGGTCTGCGCGGTTTACCGCTGGGGAGCGTGTTGAGTTCGGCTTCGAGGGCGCTGGGGGGGATGAGGGGGAGGGGTGGGGCCATTTTCGTGGATTTAAGAGGGTTGAGGAAAGAGGGGGTTGAAGTGGTGCGGCGAGGAGAGGAGAAGAGATGGATATGAGTGGAGCGAGGAAGTTGGGGGAGAGGTTGTTGGATGAGGTTGAGGAGGAGGGTCTGAGCGAGGTAAGCAAAATTTCCTGGAAATGGAAAGATTTGGTTCTTGAGTGGGTAGGCTGTGTATTGATGAGTTGTTAGCTTCTAAGTTCTCTGCGAGAGATTTCTGCTCCACATGGTCGGAGAGACGTCTTTGGGATTCGGGAATTAGATGCTATACTTCAATCTCCAGCACCACACGTCCATGCCCAACAGCAATTGCAACCACAACACAACCAAACTCAGCAACAACAAGATGAAAACACAACCAACGACCAATGGATTCTCGACCCACCCCCATTCCCTAAAAAGACAGAAAAGAAACCCTCCCAAATCCTCGAACTCATCTCCCCTCACCCAACCCACCATCCCTCCCCCGCCGGCAAAACCTCCCTTCTGTACCTCACCACCACCCTCGCCATCCTCCCCCCTTCTCTCTCCAACGTACACTTAAACGGCAAGAACGCCGCTATCGTCATCATCGATCCGCTCTCCCACTTCAGCAGCGAGCGCCTCGCCGAAGTCGCACTCACGTACCTCGTCTCCAAGCTGCAGGAATCAGGGAGAGATGTAACCAGCAACGCCCTAAGAAGAGAAATCCTAGAGTGTGTGAAAAACGCACTCGTACACGTCCATATTTTCCGCCCCGTGAGCTGGGAAAGCATGCTTGAGACGCTGGGAAGGATGCCAGAGTATTTGTTCGATGGGACGAGGCATCTGAGTACGCAGAGACATGTCCATGCTTTGGTTTTAGAGGATGTCGACGTTTTTACTTCGTATATCCGGGCAACCTCCGCATCTACCACCACCACAACAACAACGACGCCTACGAACCCACTCACACCCGCCTCAGCCCAACTCACCACGCACCTAACAACGCTCTTAGCTCTGCTAAGCTGCCCAGTAATTCTCACAAGCCACTCCGCCACGCCATCGTCCTTTCGCCCAGCGCTTCCGACGTCCTGGCCTCGGGGGACGCAGGTCACGCGGCTGGCGGTAAGGAGAGTCGAGGTTATCAAGTTCGCGCCCGGGCTGAGTGTTGAGGAGGCGGAGAGTGAGAGGGCGCAGAGGTGGGAGGTTGTGAGGAGGGCCCGATTTGAGGCTTGGAAGGTTGGTAGTGGGGGGAAGGGGACAGGGGTTGGGAGGGGGGAGGAGGGGTTTGTGTTTAGGGTGGGGAGGAGTGTTGATGTTGAGAGGGGGAAAGAGAGCAATTGACGGCTGTGGAGTGGAGATGGGAGGGAGGAACTCTTAGTCTCCCTGATTCCTAGACTTTGTGCATCGAGCACATCATGCATCCCAATCAATCAGTGCACGCTACAGACCGACCCCCCTTAACTTAATCCTTACCACCTTCCCATCCACATAAACCACCCGGCGTCCTACCCTCCCATCCCATCCCATCCCATCCTTCTTCACCCCCTCTTCCTTTCTCTTCTCTTCTCTCCCCCCTCCACTCCCCTAACCACTAAATCCTCAGCCCTTCCCCAAGCAACACACCATACCACACCATACCCAAAAACCCCACCAAATTCACCAAACTACTAACCCCATGCAGCACGCCAAACTCCCTATTCAACCTCTTCATCTCCTCACTATGTTCCCCCTTATCATAGCTCTTCTTCCCATCCATCGTCTCCTGATGTTTCCTTCTTTCCATGACCCTCGTCGTCTGCGGGCCCACGTACAGCATGTTGACGACGCCTGTGGTTAGCATCGTGGCTATGAGGGTCAGGGCGAGTTTGTCGTGGCCCGAGGTTCCGACGGGAGATAAGGGGGGGGAGGGGGAAAGCGGGTTGAGGCGCGTGGTAAAAGACGGATAGGTCAGGATCATGAGCGCGGGAGTGACGGTTTGGAGGAGGAAGTATGCGGGGAACGTGTGTTTTTGGAGGGTGGAGAATTGGGGGCGCGGGAGCACGCGGAAGGCGATTATTCCGCTTATGAAGGATTGGAAGAGCGTGGAGCCAAGGAGGGTGCCGTAGCTGGTTTGGGGGTGTTAGTTTGAGTTTGAGGTTGTTGGGTTGCAGTTGGGTTGGAGATGGAGGGAGAGAGTGTGGGTTGTATCTAATGGATTGGGATGGAGAAGGAGAAGAGAATGGTTGTACCTGAGTACATGGTATGCCGCTGGGTTTTTGAACGAGGATAGAGATGCCATGGTTGACTGGTTGCAGCCCTGGAGGTTGCGGGTTACAGATTGTAGAGTGAGGGAATCGCGGTGTCGTAAAGCGTAGGAAAAGGTATCAGGGACGCAGTCTCGAAACTCTGTGAATGTTATTCAACGACTCGCCGAGGTCGACGTAGAGTACGGATACATCCGCAGCCTGCTGAGATGAGACGTGAGTTGTGCAATTATTGATGATACGATCGTATATTAACCCCGCCTTATATCTGTACCCTGCGTGCCCCTCCACCATCCGTCTCAAAAATAAATAAGCCCCCACCTGTCACCGAGGCAAACAAATCAACAAAACTCACGACAGCATCTCACACAGCGCTCCAAACCCTCTTTCCTCTCTTACTTTCTTTGCTCTTTTCCTTTCTATCCAGCTCCTCCGCAATGCTCCTCCTCCCCTCCCTAATCTCCCTCCGCCACCCCACCGACCACGAGCTCTCCCCCGAAGACATATTTTCCTCCTCACTAGGTGGTACGTCCTCGTCGTCCTATCCCCATATCCCTCTTTCATTTTTCACTCTCATATCACCCCTCTACCCCTCCAATCCTCTCTCCCCAAAACACCCAACCCAACTACCTAACACGCACCAAGCAATCTTCACCGACGACCTCCAAAACCAACACGGCACCGATCCCTCCACCACAATCCTCTACACGCCATCGAACCCGCGCTACGCTTCGCCGATCGAGCTCCACGCCGCTGACGTCGACGGCGAGGAGCAGCGCAGGAAGTTTGCGCATTATCTGTGGAATGCTGGGGTTTTGATGGGGGAGTTGGTTGGGGGACGGGCAGGTGCGGGTGCATATGGAAGGAGGAATAATGAGGGGGATAGTGGGCGCTGGGGGGAGGGCGAGTGGTGGTTGAGTAGAGAGGAAGAGGCTGCTTGGAGTGTTAAAGGGGAGAGGGTCTTAGAGTTGGGCGCAGGTGCGTGAGAGATACGCTGTGAGGGCAAATATAGTCCTTTTGTTAAAGAGGATACGTTTAGTATTCGGAGTGGAGAGATGGCTGATGGTTTGCCAGGTGTTGGGTTGGGCGGGATTATGAGTGCTTTGGCTGGTGCTGAGGAAGTGCGTTTCCTCCGCTCCACTCTACTCCTTTACTCACTCCCTCTTCTCATCTTCTCTAAACTGCTAGCTAATTCGTCTCCTTCAGGTCGCTATCACAGACTATCCCGCACCCCCAATCCTCGATACCCTCAAAAAGAACATCACGAAAAACCTCCCCGCCGCCCTCCAACCCCGCGTCAGCGTCGAACCACACCAATGGGGTGATTTCTCCAACCCTTTCGCCTCTACGAACGCGCACCGTTATACTCGTGTCCTGGCTGCAGACTGTCTCTGGATGCCGTACGAACACCACAACCTCGCGCTATCGATGGTGCACTTCCTTTCTCCTAGTCCGGAAGCGCGGGTATACGTGATAGCGGGGTTCCATACGGGGCGGGCGAAAATGGCGCCGTTTATTGAAGAGGTGGTGCCGGAGGTTGGATTGGCAGTCGAGGATGTTTTCGAGATGGATGCGGAAGGCCGGCGAAGGGAGTGGGTTAAGGAGCGCGACGGTGGGAGGGAGGATATTGGAGGGCGGAAGAAGTGGTTGATGGTTGCGCGATTGAAGCGCAAAGTCGAGGGCCCTTCATCATAAGACCGTACCTGGCCTACTCATCCATCTTGTCGAGTTTTTCGTACCGTGTAGAGACTCCAAACTCTTGAGATACACATCATCCCCGCCGGAAAC
This sequence comes from Byssothecium circinans, assembly GCA_010015675.1. Taxonomy (NCBI): domain Eukaryota; kingdom Fungi; phylum Ascomycota; class Dothideomycetes; order Pleosporales; family Massarinaceae; genus Byssothecium; species Byssothecium circinans. The sequence continues at coordinate 46,408 of ML977044.1, read as the reverse complement.
AAAGCGTACAAACACTACTCCCCTCCCTCCCTCCAAACCGAAAACTCGGATACTGGACTTTATTCTCAAACACCAACTCCCCACCATCTACCTCAAACCATCCCCTCAGTTCCTCTTCCGTCCAATTACAACTCGTAATCAAAAACCTTCCCTTCTTCTTCACCAATTTTTCCACTTTCTCCCTATACCCTTCGCAGATTCTCCTCCCGCTGCTATCTGTTTCCGAAGATAGCGAAATGGCGTCAAACGTTCCTTTGTCGAGGACAACATCGAAGCCTGAGGCGATCCAGCCCGGCGCGTCGGAGGTAGAAGAGAGGATGTCGAATTCGTGGAAGGCGATTGCAATTCGTGCGGATGCGGGTTTCCTCGCGAGGATCTCGTTGGCGAGAGTGATAGATTGCGCCGAGTAATCTATGCCGATTAACTCGCCCATCCATCCCTCCTCCCGTAGACTAAATAGTAAATGGCCATTTCCTGTGCCCAAATCTAAGAACCTTGCTGGTATCTTTTTATCCCCATCCCCATCCCTACCCTCAACCTCTCCCGAGGTGGAAGTAGAAGAGCCCTTGACAAGCTCCCCCTCCTCCGCCAAATCCTCAAGAAACTGACACATTCTCTCCTCGGCCCCGGCATCGCTGAACCACACCGTTCCCTCGTCGTCTGTGTTCTGCGCGAAGTTTGCGCGCTCGGTGGTGTAGGCTGAGTCCCAGTAGGCGCGGGTGCCGAGGTCGGAGGGGGGGAGGTGTGTCGGGTGAGGGAGTTGCTGGGTCATCGCGACGAGCTTTAGTCGACGAATGGAGGAGTGAAAGGAGAGAAGGAATGGGAGCGAGCGATGTGATGTGGGATGGAGGGGCATCGGAAAGTTACAGTACCGGGTACCACCGTATGCAGGGATGACACGTGCGGGAGCTAAAGGCGCTAAGGCTAAGCGAGGCATGGATGGTGGGTAAGTCGCGTTTTCCATACTACCGATGACGTATGACGTATGTATCTCCAAACCTACCATTAACTTCCATCTATAGAAAGCTAGAAAAAACAAACACTCACATTCCACACACAACCACCTCAGCACGCATCCTCTCAACTATTCCCCCCAGCATCCCTCTACCTAGCCTCGAAACTCCCACATTTCCTCCCCTATACCCTCCTATACCTTATGCTTTTACCTCTACTAGCTACAGACAGAGCTCAAGAATATCCACATATCAACAACAAATCGCTTCATCCCCATCTACACACCGTCCATACATCCACTGATCCCCCCCGGTTCCCTCACCCCCATCACTCCACATCCCAGAATGCCCACCCCCCTCATCCCCCTCGCCCTCCTCACCCTCACATCCCACGCCCTAAACCTCTCCTACACCAACATCCGCCTCCTGCAAACCTACGAGCAGAAAACCGAAAAAGCGGCGAAATACTCAAACACCGCGGCATGGCGCCTGCGTAAGACGCGGACTACGCAGGGTAGTGGGACGGTTGCTGTAAGTCTTCCCGTTCCCGTTCCTGTTTCTTCTTCTTCCTCTCATTTTCTTTCTTCCGGGTTTTAGGGTTTTGGAGATCTTCGGTGGGGTTTTTGGTGAGGTTTATAGTGAGGTTTGAGGTTCGCAGTGAGGCAGGAAGTGCATAGGATAGAACTGAATAGAACTGCGCTGACTGTGCTAACTGGGAGAGTCGTAAAGTTAATAATTTCCCTCCTCACCGCTGTATCTCTGCTCGTCTTACCCCTAACTACAACGACTACAACGAATTCCCCCGCCCAGACCCACTCCTCCTCCTCCTACTACTACTACTCCCTCATCGCCGCCCTGCTCAACACAACAACCCTCCTCGCTGCACGTACGCACATGGCGCGCTTCTGGAACGACGCTACGCAGACCCAAGTCCCCTTCGTCGAGAAGTTCAACGAGGCGATCAGAGGCAGCGAGGCCGTGGTGCGGTTACTCGGGCTGTTGAGCGGGGCGTGGGGGGCTGCGGGGATGCTTTGGGTGGTTTGCGAGGTAAGGGGGGAGGGGGTGGTGGGGTGGTTTGCTGAGGGGTTTTTTGCGGCGTGCGTTGTAGGCGTATGGGCGGTTGTGGTATAGGAGGTAGGAGGTAGACAGGTTGTTCAAAAGATAGCATTAATCAAGTTTCCAGATGGAAAAAATGGGGGAATAATCAATATCCCCAACACCATGACTTTGCAGTCATACCCTTATTCTAAAAAAAAAGATAGCAATTCCAAATCCTAATAAAGCCCCCCCATCTCCCTAGCAGCCCTCATCCCCTCCGCCTCCCTCACCCAATCCTCAATCCGCGCCCCCACATCCCCGACCAACCGCTCATACCGATCCGTCACGAAAAACAACGTCGTATGCGCCGCGACCTCGTCCATAGCGCCCATATCCACCTTCACCCACGCTGGGTCTTTATTCCCGTGTGCGTCTTTGGGCGGCAGGATGCAGAATTTGCGGATACGCTGTTTCTTCTGGTTCTGGGGTGTGTTGGGGTCGGTGGGCGTTGTGGTGGTGTTGTTTGTGTCGGTTGTGGCGAGCGAGTATGTGGATTCGGTGTAGGTGGAGTTTGAGCCGGAGGAGGGGTCGGTGGGGCGTGGGTGGTGTTTTGGATTGGATTGGTTCATTATGGTGCTGTTGGAGAAGTCGTAGTTGGTGTAGGGACTGTTTTTGTTTGTGTTTCTGTTTCCGCTTGGTGAGCCTAGGGTCATGGCGCCGAGCTCCTCGTCTAGGGTGTCTGATTCGTGGCTACTGTCGTTCTTGTCGATACTGGGTGTAGAAGCTTCTCCCTTTTGGTTCTGCTTCTGCTTCTGCTGCTGCTGCTTTTCCTTTTGCTGTTGCTTCTCCCATTTCTCTTCTATGTGGTCTCGTTCATTGATGATTTTGTTGCGCGCTTTGATGGCCTTGTGGTATTCTTTCAGGGCCTGGTCGTGCTCTTTCTCGGCTGCTTTCCGTTGCGCTCGGTCTGTGAATTCCGCGAGGTCTACGAATGGGGGTTCTTTGGGGATTGGCGGGATCTCGGGTAGTTCGGGTCTGGGGTTTGGTTCTGTAGGTGGAGTCTGGGAAGGCGATTCGGGTGGTGGGGTGGTCGCTGATGGGGGCTCTTGCGGAGTCACGGGAACTACCTCGTCTTCGACATATTGCTCGACTAATATTCTGGGGCTAACATTGTCGAGGCTTAGACGTTGGGTATCTAGTGATAGTTGCGAGGGTCCTAAAGCACCGGATGTGTTGCTGTCTTGATGCTTCAGCTCTCCGTCCCTGGAAGGCGATGGCGACTTTGGTGACTTTGGCTTCTTAGGCCTACCCGTACTCGCAGTGTAGTAATTCACAAACCGTATCCGCGGCGGATGTGGGAGTTCCGGATTTGCCGACTTCCTCTTCTCTTCATCATCTTCTTCCAACGATCTTATCCTTGCATATCGAGCTTTCAATCCGCGATAATCGGCCATGGCACCACCAAATTCGAGATGTTGTTGCACCAAGCTTTTCGACGCCTGAATCACGCCGCTGGAGTGCTTGTTCAACCAGTGCAATGTGTTCTCCCAGCCCTTTCGCACGGGTAGATGAACGTCGTTGTAGAATGAGGGGTTGAAGTTAGGATCTGATGGTTTTGGATTGAAGAGTGTGTTCATCCGACTTGGCCTCTTTCCCTCAGGGTCCGATGGCTCGTCGATATGCTCCTCGGGCATCGGCCATGGCTTAAAAATGCTTCCCAGTCCGGCCTTGACGATGCCGGGATGCATGCCTAGGAAAGGGACATCGAACTCGATAGTGCCTACTATCCGATGGCGGAACAGCAGGGCAACGTCTGCGGCGATGAGCCCACCCATTGAGTGGGCAAGAAGGATGACATCAGTCCATTGGTCTTCATGGGGGGCGAGCCTGCCATACTCAGCATTTGCCTGATAAGTGATTGAACTAATCATACGTACCATGCAGAAAAGTCGTCTCTTGCCTTTTCGATGGCATTGCGCGATTGGTACCTTGGATATATCTTTGTGTGTACGACATGTGAATCTCCCAATGTGATGGTCACGAGGTTATGGACGTGAGCGGGAAAGCTGCGGAAGCTGGTCTCGTTGCCCTGGAAGCCGTGAATGTATACCAAGAGTAGTCGGCGGCGGCCTTCTCTGTCTGTATTTTCGGGAACAAGCGACTGAGTGGAGGAAGAGCGAGGATCACTCGAGGCCATGGCTGTCAGCGAATGATCCATCTGAGAGGTGTTTGCTGGAGGTGTTGGTGCACCGCTATCCTGAAACTCAGAGTATGGCGGGGGAGGGGTCGACGTCATGGCTGGAGCTGCAGTGGATGACCGTGTGAATTAAGGTATTGCGCCAGCAACACGCATCGGTTGTGGCGTGCGGTCGTCTCAGCGGTTATGCTGTGGTGAGAGTAAATGTTGGAGCTCGGCTTTACTGTAGGGAGAAGAAAGCGCGGTGTCGATTAATTAAAGGTGTTGATTCCAAATTTCCATGGTAACTACCCCTCATCACTGGCCAGGTCTCGCATCGGCGGAACGCTGATGCGACGAGTGTGCACAATATTGTCAAAGCCTGTACTTGACAAGAAGTCAAATTAGTCGATGGAGAAATATGTAGCATGCTGACTGCAGGTGATGTCCTTGCGCGGTGTACACTGTACTGTAGGTGGTAGACACTGTAAAGCTTCAAGTTACCCTAACTAACCTCTCTAAGTTAGTGGCAATCAGGTTCGTGCGCTTTTAGCGGTCCTCAATAACATTAACAGCCACTGCGTTCGCCCAAACACCTCCACCAGCCGCACTATCATACAACTATTCCAACGTTTACCGGTCCAATCCGAAGACCTAGACCCTTGCTGTACTACTTCTTAGAAGCGTCTGCGCCCAACTTCAGTCTCGCCTCCGGTGCCCCGACCGAATTCTCTCTTCGCTCCCAAGTGTCAAGCACCTGTCAACTTAACCTCACACGGGAACTTGCAGCGTTGGGAGCTCTCGCAGTCCTCGACGCATACTACCGCCTCGTTAGCGCCATCCTCACACAAAGATGGAGCAGGTTTACCGATGGAAAAGCCACGAACGACAATATACTCTGACAGACTCAGAATTCATCAAGAGTGAGCTCCCTGAAGACGCACTGCCTACCTCCCGAGCTACTGGGCGAAAGGTCCACCCCCCATGGTCTCGCGAGCGTCTCGAGAACGAAGCAGCTACGCTCAAGTTCATCGCATCTACGACATCTATACCTGTCCCCAAGTTCTTGGACTTGTATGAAGAGAATGGCTTGCTTCACCTGAAGACTGAGCGCGCCTCAGGTATATCTCTAGACGACATGGCATCTGAAACTGCGACCAAACATGTCGCCAACTGCTTGGAGTCATCTGTCCTACCCCAGCTTCGCAAGCTGCGACACCACACTATTGGCAGCGTCGATGACACTCTACCACTCACTCCACCAAGCCGGATAACGTATCAAGACAAACGGCCGAATTGGTCACGAAAGACCTCACGCAATTCAGACTTTGTGTTCTGTCATAATGATCTTGGTCAGCACAATATTTTCGTCGATCCGGATACTTTTGATATCACTGCAATCATTGACTGGGAATATGCTGGATACTATACGACGGATTTCGAATATCCACTTTGGTTAAAGCCCCACACGGAGCAAGGAGAAGATCACTTGCAAACTGATCACCTCATAAAGTTTCTTGACTAGGAAATGTATACTAAAGTCGCAAGGGGCTGACTTACAAACCACCATCCTTCATTGTGACCTCACATGGCTCTATGTCCGCTCTTTGTAGGCTCTGTGGTGGGACCTCCAACAACCCCAATCTTCGCAATCTGGGCTCTTAGGAAATGCAAGTGCGAGCGCTTGTAGAAGACTACAGTAGAGTTTCTTGGCAACAGTTTGAACAAGAAGGGCCTTTACTTTGTCTTGTCCCTTGTTCGTCTCATAGCTTACGTCGTTCGACTCGTTTGAAGAGTTGCTCAGAAAGTGAAGATGATATCCGGTCTGGGGCCAAAGACTTTCAGTAGGCCCAGCCATGAGCGTTCAAAAAATGACTCTACTATGTCTCGAATACGCTGTAATTATTAGATATATATCTATGAAACCTTTCTGTGTTACTTGCCCTGTCCTCGAGGGTGCTTATTTGGCAAAAATCAAGACTCTCTTCCGTCTGGAACGGGAACCGCTTCTGGCTGAATTCATGAACTCTCCTTCCGACTTCTGCGTCCTCGATGAAAACAACACCTTCACGTAAAAGTGAGGCCTCGGAGTCTGCCAGAGCCGTTCACGGATGTGCTGTTGTCCATATGGTGGGGTTTAAGAAATCGAAGCGGGGTCGGAGCCAAGACTGCAACCAGGTCGCCGCTTGCGGCTTATCTCATGGATCTGGCCGGTCTCGAATCGGCGGAACGTTGATGCGACGAGTGCACAAGATATCTATTATCAAAACCTGTACCTGACTAGAAGTCAAAATTAGTCAATGGAGAAATACGTAGCATGCTGACTGCAGGTGCCATCTTTGCGTGGTGTGGACTGGACACTGTAAAGTTCAAGGATAACTCCCATCAAGCAGCCAATCATTAGTGCCCGTCTGGGATCCATCATCCCCATAATGATTTGCTTCCAGGCTAGGCATGTGCAGGACTAGGAGATGATTCGATTTTGTGCCTGACTAGTAGGCAGACGGTCCGCAAATGTCATGGTATGGTCGAATGAAGCGGTGCCGTGCTGCAGCATGCCGGCGCTGGAATACCGCATCGGGAGAAGCAATATTTGGGGGTATTGGGTGGCACGACCGTCGACGGTGGGAACAGGCAGATTATGATGGGGTTTTGGCGCTCAATCACGGCTTGTCCACGCGTCGAAGTGGACGTGAACCTGGACGTGGACCGGTTGCACCAGAGACTATTTTCAGCACCCTCGTTCGCGCACTCTGAGGTTCGAATTTGCTGAGTCCGGTCATCTTCCACCTTGTCCGCTGAGTGCCTGAGGCCGGCGCTTCGTCTGTAGGTAATATGAACGGCCCTGCAGACGGGTGCGCTAGCGGTGCAGGCCGCCATTCGAGACTCCGGTGGTGTTTTTTGGGTCCCAAATTCGCATCTTGTCCAGTGCAAACACCCGCCCACTCGCCTTCTCTCGCTTGTTGAATGTTCGACAGCACAAACATCGTCCTGAGAAACACGACGGCGCATTGGATTGAAATTGAAACACCTTGTTTGGCGTCCTATCCGGCGTTCGTCATCTCGTGGGCCTGTTCGGCGCGCCGTCTGAGCGCCCGTTTATCGAAATTTGAAGAGACGGACCCCTGCGCTGATTGGCCAGCCTCTCCTTGCTCTTCTCTCCCGCTCTCGCCCTCATCGCCCGTTTCTCTGCTCGCCGCTCTGCTGCTCTGCTCCTCACGACTCCCGCTGCGACGTCGACGACACAGCTCGCAGGCGTCTCCAGCGCGCGGCGAAGGAACTGCGACAGCAAGAGCGACAGCGACAGCGACGGCGACAACCCCGAGCGTGCACCGTAACGCAGACACGCCGCCAGGCCCTCCCGCGTGTGGCACACCCCCAACCCCATCCCCATCCGCACTACGGCGGAGAGCTCATCTTTAATAAAAAGGTCCGCCCCCCATTGCTGCCCGTCCGCGTGCCCTCGCGCTGCCATTCCTGCTGAGCGGATGCTGGACCGTTGATTGCGCTCAGGTACGTACCTTCCCATATTGCTCTATTCTCTACCTGCGACTTCAGAACCGCGATACAAGGGGCACGATTGGAGTGCAGATCGCTGACCGTCACCAGGCCACTCCTTCCGCCTACTGCCACTTCTGGCGTCCATTCGTTTCCCACGCTCGCTCGCTCCCCACCAGACTCGATACCCATCATCCATAGACTGGACCTTGACGAGCCACAGCCTCACGTCCGCTCATTCACCGTCGTCACCCAAACGCCCACCACCACGCTCTTTACATGCATTGCGCCGCCGTCGGATTCGCCACCACCACTCTGGAAGCATCATATGCGCGCAAGTAGCGTACCGCGATCCGACAACATATGTATACGACAGCCTTACCGTCCAGGATACTCAGAGTCGATAAACGCTACCGCCACTGGACCACAGACCTCACCACCGAAAGGGAGACTGCGCGGGAGAAGGAAGACGGGGAAGAGGAGGATCGCAGGCCGGGAGAGCGCACAGCCATGGGGAGACCGCACGCTCTGTTCCATCGCCGGCAGGCGCCCAACATCCTGACCCTGGGTGTGGAGGTGATCAACTCGCTGGACAGCAGTGGCAATATCATCGCTCAGCAGACAGTGACGCCCGACGCGAATAGCGTCAAAGCCGCCCCCGCCCACGAGACAGTGCCCATCGTTCCCACCGTACCAGCGGTACCCACAAACGCTGTGCCCACGGTGCCCGCCGTACCTCCATTTCCCAGCGATTTGACTGTCCCCGGGTACCCATTCACATCTGGTTCCACAGCCCCTGCATCCAGCTCACAGGCCTCGATTACTCTGTCGCCATCTTCGGCCGCCCTCACGACAGCATTGCCGTCGTCGGCCTTCAACTCAACATTTACATCATCTCGTAAGCGGAAACCAATTGCCGTGTTCATAGTAAGCGCTAACAGAGGACAGTTGCACTTTCTACCGCTAGTCTTTCTTCAATTAATACTTCATCCGAGTCATCGGCATCGTCATCACAATCTTCAACCGAGTCGAGCTCATCACAAACGTCGACCTTAGCGAGTACTTCACAGACTTCTTCATCTGCATCATTGGTGGCTACGTCTTCTGCTGAAGGCGGCTTCGGCGGTGGCGTCAATCCAGCGACTCCCGCGCCTACAGCCTCGTCCCCAAGCGGAGTTGCAGGAGCAGCGTCAGAGAAAAGCCCCCCTCTCGGCACGCCTGAAGTGGTGGGCACCGTTTTCGGCACTCTTGCTGGGGCTGCTTTGCTTCTGGCCTTGGTCCTGTTCCTCCTCAGACGCCACAAAAAGAAGAAACAGGCCGGCGCTCTTCAGCTTACTGGAGATGACAATGCCGACAATCAGCCCATGACGCAGACTGCAGCACGCCGTAGCTATGTTGCACCGTCGTTCCTTAACCGGTTCTCTGGAGCATCGAAATCAACCGTCGAAACTACCAGCACCGGCGAGCGAGGCTTCCAGCGAATATCAGGCCGCAAACTGCCATCGGCGTTCAGCGAAGGCTTAACATCGGAGCAGTTTGCCAAAGGAGAGCCTAGGGGAGAGGGCACGTTATCAGGTTCATCGTTCTATAAAGACGACAAGGGAATCTATGGCGGACCGGGTGTCATCCCCAAGGACTTTGCCTTTGCCAAAGAAACAGGCGAGCCTGCAAATGTTGGTGCTATAGGCACCAAGGAGCGGGTCATGCCAAGTCCGGCCCGCACGCCGGTTCTCCACCATCCTGATCCCTTCGCCGACACGGCAACACTAAGTCCTCCTCTCACGCCCAACCCAGACTACCCTCCACCACGAGGTACACTGGGCCGGAGCCTCCCCTCGCGCGACGGGTCACGAAGTTCGCGCTTTACGGAAAACGTTTGATGAAAGCCAGCCCCCTCCTTGCTGTACTTTTACACTACTCTCTGCGCGTTTCATCTTAGCCTCACGACGATGATTCTAGCAAGCATGCGCGCACATAAGAGACGCTGGCTGGCATCCCTTCTCTGTTCCATGATTTGTTGACGAGCGGTCCCTCTCCCTTGTATAGCCCCCCCTTCTTTGGAGCGGTACTGTCTGTCCTGCACGCCCGCATCCATTGCAGATACCCCCATATCGTCCTCCGAGACTTGAAGTACCTCACCCACATACTCTCTCTTTAATATCGGCCTGCCCCCACGGCGGCCGCAACTAATGTCTTATCTGGTCTAATTCTTGCTGTCTTTGTGTCCGTCCACCCATCCGTGCTGTTTATCTGTTGATCTACTTTCTTTTTTTGTCTACGGCGCGAGAGAATGTCTTTTAGGTTGCGCGTCTCATACCCCCCCCAACCTTTTTTTCTCTCTTCTTCTTGTTTGTCTCCTCTTCTTTCCCGGTGCTGTTTTTTTTTACTTCATGACGGAACCGGGATATTCTTTTTAGCCTTTTTTGTTTTCTATATTCTTTCGTCTCTGTATATATTTAGAGGACGCTCTCGCCGTCGCCGTCGCCGCCGCCGCCGCTTGGCGTTGACGAAGGAAGGATGATGCCCCTCACGCAAGCGTTTGTTAGAGAGGGTTCTGTGCATATTTTAGCTTTGGCCCCTCTTTGCGTTTTTTTATGTTTGTCATGGCCATGTCGAGATGTGGTGGGTTTGCGGAGAGGGGTTGTTGGGTAGAGGAGGAGAAGGGAGAGGAGGGGAGGGAAGGGGGGAGTTGGATGCTGTGATGGGCGTGGGGAGGGAACGTGTGGGGAGGTGAGGTTGAGGTTGAGGCACGGGGGATGCAGAGGGAGAGGGAGAGTCATGGTGGGAGTACGTAATTAAAGTTTTTGTTTTCCATGGGGAAAAAGTTTCAATGCATTGGGTCCAAACTACACAGAGCAGCTGCATGTCTTCATCCCCATGAGGTTCTTTCCGTTCCCCCTTTTTCTTTTTTCTTCACTTCCCCCTAAGATACACTCAGCTATTATAGAGGGACGTGACGTGGAGATAGCCACGAACGCCACGATCCATGCCGGCCATCCATCGCCGTGCCGTGCCGTTTACAGAGGCAGGCACCAGCCAACGCCATTTATGTCCGCAATCTGGCTCGTTGGCTCATGCTCCAACGCAGCGGGTTAGTTATAGTTATAGTTATGGTTGTACCAACGCGCTCCCTCCCAACGATGGCTCGGGCTCGGGCGACGGTGGACGCCGCATTCAACATTCAATCGTGGAAACGCAGACGCACACGCACACGCACGCAGAACGGGAGAAACGTTAGGCGATGGCGATGTCGACGTCGACACTGGGTAGGGTAGTGCATTATCCCACCGCGACACTGGATTCCGCATCGACGACACCGCTCGCTGGGTTTACCATACTTCTTTCCTTCTTCCCTTCGCGAAAAGCACAAGCACTGAAAGCGCTGTAACGGCGGCGCCTTCCATGGGAACAGAGGAACATGTCTAAGTCTGCGTCTGCGTCTGCGTCTGCGTCTGCGTCTGGGAAGACGGATAGCGTGGCTGTGGCTAGGGTTATGGATATGGATGCGGAGAGGGAGAGGGAGAGGGAGAGGGAGAGGGAGAGGGAGAGGAAGAGGGAGAGGGAGAGGGAGAGATGGGCGTACGGGCGAGCAACGTCTCCGTCTCTGCTCGGCATGCACATGCACATGCACATGCACGCGCATCCGTGTTTTTCTCGCGTACGACTGCAACGGCGACTGGGGGGAGGTGAAGGTGCAGAGCAGGCGGTGATTCTATCGGGAGAGGGAGACGGAGAGGGAGGGAGAGAGGGAACAACGGTGGAGATAGGTCGGGTTGCTGGGGATGAGGATGAGGCTGAGTACAGATTCTTGGTTTCTAGGGGAGTGACGCAGAGACTGCACTGTTCGGGTTTGAGTTTGGAGGTAGGGCTGGATGGATTTGGATTTGGGGGGTTGGGTGCGGGGGGTGGAGGGAGAGGTGGGGGGAGAGGTGGAGGTGAAAGGGAAAGGCTAGGGAAACGGGAAAGGCTGGGGAAACGGGAAGGCGGGAGAGGAGCGGAAGGGGCGGAAGGGGAAGGGGAAGAAGATGTGGAGAGGGAAGATGTGGAGAGGGAAGAGGTGGAGAGGGAAGAGGTGGAGAGGGAAGAGGTGGAGAGGGAAGAGGTGGAGAGGGAAGAGGTGGAGAGGGAAGAGGTGGAGAGGGAAGAGGTGGAGAGGGAAGAGGTGGAGAGGGAAGAGGAGGTAGATTGGGAGGAAGAGGAGGAGGAGGAGGAGTGGATAAGAAATGATAGACGGAAATCTAGAGAGTGTGTGAGGAGGGCGTTGGGGGTGTTGGGGGTTGAGTGGGGTGGGTTGTGCTTTTCTTTTCTTTTTTCTTAATTCTCATCCTCGTCCTCTGCGTTCCTTTTCGTTTTCGTATTACTGCGTCGCTATCCTGTTCTTCGTGTCTGTTCCATGTCTGCGTATAGCTGTATTAGTGAACTGGCCGGATCTTCCCCTTTCTCCTTTCCTTTTCTTTTCCAAATAGATGACGGGGGAAAAATTTAACGCAAACCTAGAACAATTCGTCTCCGACGTCCAAACCGCAACATTAGAGCAACATTTCCTCTCTCCTACAACGTATACCACCTGTATCCCTCAACCTCAAAAAGAAGGAGGAGGAGGAGGAGGTAGTCTGCGCCGACAAGAGGGAAACAAGCGAAACGAGAAGCTGGGCTATAGGAACGCGAGGTCGAATCGAGACGCTACGAGTGAGAGTCGACGGTCGTGGTATTTGAAACTGGAAGCGGGAGGTGGGGAGGGATGGTGAGCTGGGTTGGGGTTCGGGGATGGTAGTGGGGGTGGGGATAGGAATGGAGGTAGAGATGGGTATGGGCATTGGTGGGAGGGAGAAGGAGGGGGAGAGGGAGGAGTCGCGTCTACGCGATTTGAGGGCTGTGAGGGAGTTGCAGGTCCGGCGGTTGAGGGATATTAGGGGGACTGGGGCTCGGAGGTGAAGGGAGGAGCGATGTGGTCAGGTGAGGTGTGGGAGGGGAAGGGAAGGGAGGGGAAGGGAAGGGAGGGGAAGGGAAGGGAGGGGAAGGGTTACTTATTCGTTTCAAGTTGGAGTGGGGCTTGATTGTTACAGCAATGCTTTGTTTTCAATTCTAAGATTATGGGTAATATGGTGATTTACTTCGCTAGGTAATATACTAGTTCCTGATTAAGGTTTACTGCTAGTTCTTACAGTAGGTGAGATTTCGGGAGGTCTTAAGATACCTTAGGCCTAGGTACCATAGGTAATCGAATCTATTGTAATGTTTAATTTAAAGCTTTATCTAAAGATCCTACTTTCTTAGTTAATATATACAGCCTATTATCTTTTCTAACATAACTTTTTATTCCTAAAGCTAGAGATTATAAATTATAGCTAACGTAAAGCACTACTAAGACGGCTACAATACTAAGACAGCTACTTTTCCTTAGTAATACTAACTTACTTAACTGTATTATTATTATTATCTATATTACTATCTAAAAATATATACTAAGTACTAGCCTCTAACTTAAAAGAACCCTTTTTATTAGCTTAATAAGTTCTTATATTATACCTAGTCTTACTATAGTTACTATAGCACTAAATACCTAGTTATTATAGTTATTATATCTTACTCTTACTCTCTACCTTTACCCTTTTATAGTTTTAAACTATTTCTAATAGTTTAGAACTATTCTAATTTACTATAGAACTATACTCTATAGTGCTACCCTTTTAAAGATACTTATACTTATATATTTTTTACTTAGTTACTACTATAAGTTACTATTTAAACTCTTTAATACGCGCCTTTATTAACGCGCTACTATATAGCATTAACTTAGCATTTTTAATAAGCTATAAAAGCCTACTTTAAGCTATCTATAGTAACTAAGTAATAGAATTACGTACTAGCTTTAACTATAAACTAAATTTACGTGTATTACTTAGTGTCCTTAATAGCTATAGCATTTCTAGTAGTAGAGGTCCTAGTAGAGTATATATATATATATTAAGATAATTAAGTACTATCTATGTATTTAGAGGGATTAGCCTAGTTACCTTAAAAGCCATTTAATAATTTTAAACTATAAATATGCTTAAAAATATATCTTTAAAGGCTAGTAGGAATGCTTCCTTATTAATATAAAAGATACACTTTTACGCTAAGCCTTAAATAATATTAAAGTACTTATGCTTAAGTAGTAAGAAGTATACTATATTAAGTAACGTATTCTACCACCGAAGCGGCCACACCACCGAAGCGGCCACTTTTTCTTGGCAAGGAA
>ML977044.1:4838-31679 GCA_010015675.1 Byssothecium circinans | reverse complement strand
AAATTGTTATTAAAGGTTGAATCTTTGATTTTCCGCCAAGCAAAAAGTGGCCGCTTCGGTGGTGTGGCCGCTTCGGTGGTGGAATACGTTAGTCTACCTTCTTATGCTTACTATCTATAGAGTGTCCTAAGGGGTATTAGTATTAGTAGTCTTTAATTTTATAGTTTAAAGTATTACTATCTATTAGTCCTACTAGCTAATACCCTACGATATGCTTACTTAGCTAATGCGTTTAGCAATGCTTATTATAGCATTTATGCTATCCAACGCGTTCGTATTGCTGTTGCTAATTACTAAAATAATAAGTGTAGTAAGCCGCTACTAGATAGTCTTTATCTAGGATTATAATATATAATGTCTACCTAGGTTATCTTCTTACTTTATTACGTTCGCGTCTATAATAGAGGTACTAATCCTCTTAGCAGTAATACTAATTAACCTTTTAATAAGAATTCTTCTTAGGTACCTCTACCCTAATATATTCTCTTATAACGTATAGGCTTTAAAGTCGCATAGCTTCTACTACTACTTCGCTAGCTTTCTCGCCATATACTAATATAGGTATAGCATAAGTTAGTCCTTTATGTGTAGTACTAGTGTATCTCTAGCATAATTTTGCATCTAATTATAATTAAATTACCTAGTCTAGTACTTTATTCTTAGCTAGACCTTAGCTTAGGCGTAACGTTTCTAATTCTTAGAGTTCTCTAAAGGATAGAATAGGATCTAAGTTACTAACATTATTATTAAATAGTCTTACTTAGTCTAGTTCTAAAAGTAGGCAAGGAGTAGGCTACTAACGTAGTATTTCTAGTTCTTCCTCCTTTAGTCCTGTTACTTTAAACTTAATTATCTTAATCTTAACTACTTTAAGCTTGCTAGTCTAGCCTTAGTTCTTTAGGTAGTCTTTATGGAAGTATCCTACTTTACTACATTAGAGATATGCCTTCTTTTTAAAACATTTTTAGCGTTATTTGTAGGCTAGGCCGTCTAGCTATCTTCTCTTACCCTTATTAAGTTATTTCTTTTATTAAATCTTATCTATTATTACTACATTACTATCTTAGTTGTATCATAGTGTCTTTAGTTTTCTATATCTTTTAAAGTTAGGAATAATTATTATATCCTATTATTTCTTCTATAGCGCTCGTTCGTAGAGCTTATTATTAATTTAGGTAGCTAGATTAATTATCTCTTATAGGTCATCTAGCTTATTATAATAGATTATTCTATCCTTAACTATTTCCTTTAGCCCGTTATAGAAGGCTATGCGCAATAGCATATTATCTTAATTAATCTTTAATTACAGTTATTTAAACTCTGTTATATACTTCATGACTAACTTCTCCTACTAGATTTAAGATATCTTTTGCTTTACCTAGGTCTCCTTATTAAGTTCTCTAAATACCTTTTAAATTTCTTCTTTAAACACTGTCTAGCTCTTAAAGATAGTCTTTATATCATCTTTATAATACTTTATCTTATTCATAAGATAGTTGTCTATAAAGGGTTGCACCTAAGTAGCTGCCCTATCCTTTAGGTGCATTCTAGCCGTAAGGATCTTGTCTTATTCCCTTATTATAGAGTTAAACTAATAGTATAAATCTATACTAGTAAAGAATAGCTTTAAGCTATCTTATCCTCTATTATACTTCTCTAGCGCCGCAATCTTTCTATAGGGTATGGTGTCTTTAGCCTAAAGTTATGTAATTGCCTGCATTAACCTATCAATTTATTTAGCCTACTATTATATCTAGTTAGCCTAGTTAGCTATTACTAATACTAGACTTAAAGCAGGCGTGCTAATGCTACTAGTAGGACGTAGGGTAGCAGGAGCTACTATTACGTACGTTTAGGTTCTTAAACCTATAGGTAGTTAAAGTGTTACTAAAGAGTATACTTGCTAGATCCTAATCTATGTTAGGGTAGGTTAGTTAGTGTAAAGTGTATACGTTAGGTAGTAAGCTTTAGTAGTTTAAAAGTCAAACGTATAAAGCAATTAATTCTATAATAAACTATAGAATAACTAAGTATTAATCTAGGTAAAAGATAAACTATAGAGAGTTAACTACAAAGAATTAAAATTAGAAAGATAAAGGAGACCTATCTAGTCTTTATCCTATTTCTTTAAGCTATTATACTTAGTATGCTTAGCAGTAATCCTACTAATTATGCTGAATATTCCTTACTTAGATTGCTTAGTGCTAAGACTACTAATCCTACTAAGCATCCTACTATCACATAACTGCTAACCTAATTCTATCCCGCGTATCATTATGTCGCCCTCTTCTAGGCTTAACACCTCTTGCGCTGCACTATCTAGTCCTAAATACCCTATATCCTTTCTATTTATAATATCTAAGTATCAATCTACGTAAGAGATGAACTATAGAGAGTTAACTATAAAGAATTAAAATTAGAAAGATAAAAGAGATCTATCTAGTCTTTATCCTATTTCTTTAAGCTATCATGCTTAGTATGCTTAGCGGTAATCCTACTAATTATGCTAAATATTCCTTACTTAGGTTACTTAGTGCTAAGACTACTAATCCTACTAAGTATCCTACTATTATATAACTACTAACCTAATTCTGCCCTACGTATTATCGTGTTGCTTTTTTTTAGGCTTAACACCTCTTACGCTGTACTATCTAGTTCTAAATACTCTATATCCTTTTTATTTATAACATTATCCCCCTCTTTAGGAATATCGTCTTAATATCCTAAAAGATCTAGCTACTGTGCCGTATCTAGGTATAACTCATATATAAAGCGCGCGTCTCTTTTATCTACTATAAGATTATATCCTTTATAGATGTTTCATAATCTCTTACCTAACTATGCTTAAGGAACCTATAAAGTTAACTAATTATTACTAAGCCTATTTTACCTATATCCACGCTATAGATTACATTATAATGAAACCTTATTATTACTACCTAGTAAAGGGTTCTAAGTACCTATTGTTATTAGAGAGGAGTTACGCTAACTATATTATAGCTAGCGTGTAGTGTAGCCTATTTCCTTAAGAGGAAAAGTTTACTATAGTAGCTTAGAAGCGTTAATAGCTTTATTAAAAGCTTTGCAAGATTAAGCGCTATAAGCTTAATTTAGAAGAGTAGTTAGATTCTACTACTAAATAGGAAAGGGAACTATTTAACTATAAGAAAGTTATAATTAAGGCGCTTAAGTCCCTAAAGAAGAAGATAGGTATCTCTATAAAAACTTTAAAAAGGATAGGTATAGCTATTACTAAAGTTCCTTTACTACCACCAACTAAACCATTAACTAACCTAGGCTAGTTATAGGCTAATTCTTCCTTCTCTTTTA
Organism: Byssothecium circinans; assembly: GCA_010015675.1. Classification (NCBI taxonomy): domain Eukaryota; kingdom Fungi; phylum Ascomycota; class Dothideomycetes; order Pleosporales; family Massarinaceae; genus Byssothecium; species Byssothecium circinans. Next base: position 28,349 of record ML977044.1, on the reverse strand, counting down.
ATCTTTTTTTATCTTTTAACTTTTTTACTTTCCTAGCAAACTTAGAACTATTACTTTTCAATGCTATTAGTAATAGTCCTTTACTAAATCCTTATAGCCTATAAAATTCTATATTAGTTCCTAGGTATTCTAACTATCTAGCTAGTTTTTTTACTTAACTAAGTATTTCTACTAATGCTTAAATTTCTATAGGTCCTTAATCTTTTTAACCTTATAATCTTCGTCTTTAAGTTTAATTTACGTTTTAATTTTAGCGTCTAGGGGTGCTAGTTTAAGGAGTAATTTATAAAAGATAAAATGTATACGCATATTTTTTAGAAGTTCTAGTTTAAACGTTACTAGTCCCTTAACTTTTAGGATCTAGAATAGTCCTATCTAAAGGTTATCTAGTTTATTACAGGGCCGTTTAGTTTTTAGATTTTTTTATAATAAAAAAACTTTATCCCCTTCTTTAAGAGTTAGTCTCTTAAGCTTTTTTTGTTTATTAATCTAGCTGTTGTAAGGTTCCTTTAAGCGATTTATTAGCTTAATTCATCATGTAGTTCGCAAAGTAGTCGTGCCTTATTATTAGCTCTAGCTAAAAGACTCTTAACGTCCTTAGGATTTTAATAAGTAATTAGCTTATATCTATAATTTGCGTAGTACGGTGAGTATTTTATTATTAAGGATCTCGTACTATTATAGACTAACTATGCTATTAGTAGGAGTTTAACCTAGTTATCTTATAGCTTATTAGCGTATATCCTTAGATACTGCTTTAGTATCTAGTTTATTTGTTCTGTCTAACCGTCCGTCTATAGGTAGAAGCTAGTTGAAAGCTTCTTATTAACTCCTAGCTTTGCAAGGAACGTGCTTTAGTATTTAGAGGTAAATAGTGTCCTATAATTAGTAATAAACTATTCTAGTACACTATGTTAACTAATAAGTACCTTAGTTACCTTATAAGCTATTTCTTTAGCTATAACCGTTTCTTCCGTTAGTATAAATATTGATGCTTTGGTTGGTTGGTTAACGATTACTAGTATTAAGTCGCATAGCCATGCTAATCTAGGTTCTAATAATTTTAGGAGCTTTATAATAAAGTCTATCGTAACGCTAATCTATAGGCATGCGAGTGGTTCTAGTAATTAGAGTAATCTATAAGGCTTATATCTCTTAGGCTTATTTTTAGAATATGCTAAATAGTTACCTATTACTTTTTAAACTGCTTTTCATACATTAGGTATTAAGTACTCGTTTAAAATTCATTAAACTATTTCATTGATCCCTAGGTGTTTATATTCCTTAGACTCATGTAGCTTCTGTATTAAGGTTAGCATATAAGCTTCGTGCAGTATAATCTACTATTCTTTATCTTAGGGTAGTCCTGCCCTAAGGTGCTTAACTAAGTTATATTTAGCCCTTTATTCTAGGGTTAATTAACTATAATCCATGAAGTTGTATATCTTAGATTTCTAGTAATTAATCCTAGCTACCTTAGTTAATTAGGGTTAATTATATCCTAGACTACTATTACTATCTTTTTATAGTATTACGTTATATATAATAGGTTAGTTTATCTTCTAAAGGTTAGATCTTTAGCTAAGAGCGTCCGCCACTCTGTTTAGCAATCCTAGGCGATAGTGTACTTTAAAATTATAGTTAGCTATTATTTTAGCCTATCTAACCTATTGTTAGTTAAGTTTTTTAGTTATCATGAAACTTATTAGGTTCTAGTAATCTAAGTACACCTCTACCTAGTATTTAGCGCTTACTAGCTAGGCTTACTATTATTTAAAAGAGTCTACTATTACTAGTAGTTTCTTATTATAAACGTTATAGTTAAGTTCTACTCTTAAGAACTTTTAAGAGTAGTAGAATACTAGTCTTTACTTCTTACCTTTACCTTACTATAAAAGGATTACTTCTAAAGCATAGTTTAATACATTTATCTCTACTTATAGTAGCCGTTCTAGGTCGTGCATCTATAGTATAGGGGCTAATAGGAATAATTCTATTAGCTTTTTAAAAGCCTTCTATTATTTTTATCTCTATTAGAATTCTTTTTCCTTTTTAGTGATTTCTATAAGAGGCGCTGTAGTTTTTAAATACCCTATAATAAACTTCTAGTAGAAGTTAGTGAATTTTAAAAAAATTACACGTTTTTTACTATCTTAGGTTTTAGCTATTCTTTTACAGTTTTAACTTTCTTTAGGTCTATAGCAATGCTATCTTATAAAATAATAAATCCTAAGTAGTCTATCTCTATAACGTAGAATTTGCATTTCTTAGGCTGTAAGAGTAACTAATACTCTCTAAGCTTCCTAAGCACCTTCTTAACGTGTTTAATGTAATCCTTAAGCGTGCCTAAGGTATACACTAGTATATTATCTAAGTACGCAGTTATAAAAATGTCTAAGTATTCATAAAGTGCGCTATTAATAAGCGCCTAAAATGTTGCGGGCGCGTTTATTAATCTAAAGGGTATGATGATATATTTGTATAGATTGTACTAGGTCTTAAAAGCTATCAGCTATTTATAGCCCTTAGCTATCCATATTTAATAGAATCTATCTTGTATATTAAATTTTATAATTTACTTAACTCCTTAAAGGCGGTCTATAAGTTCTTAGATTAAAAGAAAAAGGTAATAGTTCTTCCTTATAACGTAGTTAAGCTATCTAAAATCTACATAAAATTACAGCTTTCTATTCTTCTTAAAGATAAAGAGAATTAATAAAGCTATTAGGCTTATACTCTCCTATATATATTCTTACTTTATATTTTTCTTAATATACGTTCGTAGTTCCTTCTGCTAGTCTTGTGTAAGTAGATATATTAGTCCTAGGCGTAGTTTTACGCTTTCTTTTAGGTAAATCTTATAATCCTATTCCTAGTAATCTAGTAATGCGGTTTTATTTTATTCCTTAAATAAATCTTAAAACTCCTTATATTCTAGTAGTATTATAGATTAGGGTTCATCCTTTATAGGCGTAACTTTTTATACCTAGATAACTCCTATCTATAAAGGGTCCTTTTTATAGATCTTCTTAATCTTATAAGATGATATTTTACTAATCTATTAAGTTTAACTAGGTAAGCTTTAGATTACTAGGCTTAATCTTCTACGACGTGTTCTAGCAACCTTGCGCGCTAGTTTTTAGCTAAACATTATCCCTTTTTACTAATCTATAGCAGGATTATACTTTCTAAGCTAATTATAACTAATTAATATGTCTTCTTTACTAAGATCTATAATGTTAAGGGATGTTATATCCTTAATTCTAAGTACGTAAAATAATACTTCTTAGGTTTCTAACCTTAAGAATCTATTACTATAGGACATTAGTCTATTATTAGCTAATACTATTCATATTAAACGTTCCTTATCTTAATAGGGTATGTTGTATTTTTTAACTATTTATAAGGAGATAATTATCTATGTAGCTCTACTATCTATAAGTGCTATAAGTTTATATTTATGTACGTGTACCTCTACCTTTAATTAATAAACTAGTAGATTTAGGTGTTATACGTTATATAAAGTTATTATAAGAATGCTCTTACTAGCGTAACTTTATCCCTAGTAGCCTCTTAGTTTTTTAACTTTCTAAATTTTATTAAAAACTATCCTACTCCTTATTTCTTAGATAGGTGTGTTAGGTAGCTATTTTCATAATAGGCTGTCTATAACAAGTAGGCGTGCTCTATCAATGGTTCGTTTCTTCGCGGAAATCCTTTTTAGAGTTTTTTTAAGAGGTGTGCTTAACACATATCATTAAAGCACTTTTTATAAGGTAAGTTATTATAACTCTCTACCTTAATAGTTTGTAATATATTATTAGGTGGTAGGGTTCCTAGCCTTATAGGAGCTTAGGCTACGGCCGCTAGCTTATTACTATAGGCTACCTATTCCTAATGCTATTTATCTAGCATTATTTACTAATATTACATAAAATTGCTTTACATCCTTTAGCAGGCATCCTTCTTAGATTCGCGGGGAAGGGTAGGGAGTGCATAGTATTTATAGTCCTCATCTAAGCATTCCTTTAATGTAAGTAAGTTATAATTATAACCTCTTTTATCTTACGCAGCTTCTTTCTTGCAGAGTGTGTAGTATATGTAATTAACAATTATTTTATATTGTACCTAGTCTACCTTCTCATGTTTACTGTCCGTAGGGCATCCTAAAGGGTGTTAGTATTAGTAGTCTTTAATTTTATAGTTTAAGGTATTACTATCTATTAGTCCTACTAGCTAATACCCTGCAACATGCTTACTTAGCTAATGTGTTTAGTAATTCTTATTATAGCATTTATACCATCTAACGTGTTCGTGTTGCTATTGCTAATTACTAAAATAATAAGTATAGTAAGCCGCTACTAGATAGTCTTTATCTAGGATTATAATATATAATATTTACCTAGGTTATTTTCTTACTTTATTACGTTTACGCCTATAGTAGAGGCATTAATCCTCTTAGCAGTAATACTAATTAATCTTTTAATAAGGATTCTTCTTAGGTACCTCTACCTTAATATATTCCCCTATAACGTATAGGTCTTAGAGTTACATAGCTTCTACTACTACTTCGCTAGCTTTCTTACTATGTACTAATATAGGTATAGCATAAGTTAGTCTTTCGTGCGTAGTGCTAGCGCATCTCTAGCATAATTTTATATCTAATTATAATTAAATTACCTAGTCTAGCACCTTATTCTTAGCTAGACCTTAGCTTAGGTATAACGTTTCTAATTCCTAGAGTTCTCTAGAGGATAGAATAGGATCTATATTACTAACGTCATTATTAAATAGTCTTGCTTAGTCTAGTTCTAAAGGTAGGTAAGAAGTAAGCTACTAACGTAGCATTTCTAGTTCTTTCTTCTTAGGTCCTATTACCTTAAACTTAATTATCTTAATCTTGACTACTCTAAGCTTGCTAGTCTAGCTTTAGTTCTTTAAGTAGTCTCTATAGAAGTATCCTACTTCACTATATTAAAGATATACCTTCTTCTTAAAACGTTCTTAGTGTTATTCGTGGGTTAAGCTATTTAGCTATCTTCTTTTACTTTTATTAAATTATTTCTTTTATTAGATCTTATCTATTATTACTACATTACTATTTTAGTTATATTATGGTGTCTTTAGTTTTCTATATCTTTTAAAGTTAAGAATAATTATTATATTGTATTATTTCTTCTACAGCACTCATTCGTAGAGCCTGTTATTAATTTAGGTAGCTAGGTTAATTATCTCTTGCAGGTTATCTAGCTTATTATAATAGATTATTCTATCCTTAACTATTTCCTTTAGCCTATTATAGAAGGCTGTGCGCAATGGCGCATTATCTTAATTAATTTTTAATTATAGTTATTTAAACTCTATCATATACTTCACGACTAACTTCTTTTCCTAGATTTAAGATATCTTTTATTCTACCTAGGTCTCCTCGTTAAGTTTTTTAAACACTTTCTAAATCTCTTGCTTAAACGCTATCTAGCTCTTAAAGATAGCCTTCGTATTATCTTTATAATACTTTATCTTATTTATAAGATAGTTATCTATAAAGGGTTGCACCTAAGTAGCTGCTCTATCCTTTAGGTGCATTCTAGCCACGAGGATCTTATCTTGTTCCCCTATTATGAAGTTAAACTAATAGTATAAATCTATATTAGTAAAGAATAGCTTTAAGCTATCTTATCCTCTATTATACTTCTCTAGCGCCGCAATCTTTCTATAGGGTATGGTATCTTTAGCCTAGAGTTATATAATTACCTATATTAACCTATTAATTTGTTTAGCCTATTATTATATCTAGTTAACCTAGTTAGCTATTACTAATACTAGACTTAAAGTAGGCGTACTAATACTACTAGTAGGACGTAGGGTAGTAGGAGCTACTATTACGTACGTTTAGATTCTTAAACCTATAGATAGTTAAAGTGTTACTAAAGGGTATACTTGCTAGATCCTAATCTATGTTAGGGTAGGTTAGTTAGTATAAGGTGTATACGTTAGGTAGTAAGCTTTAGTAGTTTAAGAGTTAAATATGCAAAGCAATTAATTCTATAATAAACTATAGAATAACTAAGTATTAATCTAGATAAGAGATGAACTATAGAGAGTTAACTATAAAGAATTAGAATTAGAAAGATAAAGAAGATCTATCTAGTCTTTATTCTATTTCTTTAAGCCATCACGCTTAGTATGCTTAGCGGCAATTCTACTAATTATACTAAACATTCCTTACTTAGGTTACTTAGTGCTAAGACTACTAATCTTACTAAGCATCCTACTATCACATGACTGCTGACCTAATTCTACCCTACGCATTGTCGTGTCGTCCTCTTCTAGGCTTAATACCTCTTGCGCTGCACTATCTAGTCCTAAATACCTTGTATCCTTTCTATTTATAATACCCTCCTTACGCTAGTTCTCTTATAGGTCTAGGCTGCACGCTATAATTTTACTACTAATAGATGTATTATATATATATAAACTAGCTCTAAAGTTATTATAGTTTATTTAGCTAGTTTAGTAGGTATTATAGGCTATAAACTTAAAAGTAACCTAATATTCTCTATACGTATATAGCTTACTAAGATATTAGAAATCCTAGAATATTTTTTCATAATCTTTTAGAACTATATTATATATATGTTTATTTAAAATTTTAGCTTAATAGCTCTTATATTTAAATTGTTATTAAAGGTTGAATATTTAATGTTCCTTGCCAAGCATTTTTAGCGCGCTTAGTAGTAGAATACGTTATTACTTAATATTCTTAATTACTATAGTATCTCTAGTAGTAGGGGTTCTAGTAAAGTATATATATATATATTAAAGTAATTAAGTACTACTTAATATATTCTACTACTAAAGTAGCTATACTATATACTACTAAAGTAGCTACTTTTCCTTAGTAACACTAACTTACTTAACTGCATTATTATTATCGTCTGTATTACTATCTAAAAATATATACTAAGTACTAGCTTTTAACTTAGAAGAACTCTCTTTATTAGCTTAATAAGTTCTTATGTTATGCCTAGTCTTACCGCAGTTACCATAGCGCTAAATACCTAGTTATTACAATTATTATACTTTACTCTTACCTTCTACCCTTACTCTTTTATAGTTCTAAACTATTCCTAATAGTTTAGAACTATTTTAGTCTACTATAGAACTATACTCTATAGTGCTACCCTTTTAAATATACTTACGTTTACGTGTTTTACGCTTAGTTATAACTGCAAGTTGCTGTTTAAGCTCTTTAATGCGCGATTTTATAAGCGCAATATAATGTAGCACTAACTTAGTGCCTTTAACGAGCTATAAAAGCCTATCCTACGCCATTTATGGTAACTAGGTAATAGAATTACGTATAAACTTTAACTGTAAGCTAAATTCGCGTGTATTACTTAGTGTTCTTAATTACTACGGCGTCTTTAGTAGTAAGGGTCTTAGTAGGGTGCGTATACGCATATTAAAGTAATTAAGCACTACCTACGCGTTTAGAGGGACTAGCCCTATTACCTTAAAGGCCTTTTAATAGTTCTAAACTATAAATACGCTTAAAAACGCGTCTTTAAAGGCTAGTAGGAACGTTTCCTTATTAACGTAAAAAACGCGTTATTGCGCTAAGCCCTAAATAATCTTAGAGTATTTGCACTTAAGCGGCGAGAATAACACCACATTAAGCAGCTAGAGGATGTGTAATAAGTATAGCAGTATATAGAGCGTAAGGATCTTATTATTATAATTATAATTCTTGAAATCTTAATTTAGGTAGCTTTCGTGGCCATCTAAAATTAGCAACTAATAGATACTAATAGTTCTCGCCTTTATATGCGCGTTAAAGTGCTTTAACTACGTAAGACTAAGCTTATTAGTTATCTATCTATTCTCTAAGATTAAGAGCTTTTAATTGCGTAGTATATTAGCTTCCTAGTACTATAAAGAGATATAGACACGTCCTTTATATAACGTATTCTACTACTAAACAACCTAAACTACTAAACTGCCTAAAATTCCTTAGCAACACTATTACTATCTTTAACATGAAAATGCTTTAACTATACTAATTAAAATGAGACTAACATAAAGGTAGGCTATAGCTTACCCTTACCGCATATAATAGAGGCTAATTTAATAGCTACTAACGTGCTACTAAGGCCTTTAACGTCAAACATCATGTCTTATCTAAATAAGCTAGAGGAGTACCTTTTTAACTAGAAATAGTTCTAAACAGTTTAAAACTATCCTTAACTAAAGAGGAGATAATTATCTAATACATCTTTAATCTTAATTCACGAGAATTCGCGCCTACGTTAGGCAACGTATTAGATATAGTGAATAAACTACTACATAAGCAGGGTAGTAACAAAGTAGGCATTAACTAGTTAGCATGGTTTATAAACTATTTAGAACTATTAAAGATGGCCTAGAAGTATTTAAAGGACTATTAAAGAATGCTATAGGAAGATCCTAAGGTAATTAGTGTGTGGTTTAAGCTTATAGAGGACACTAAAATTAAGTACGGCATATATAATAATAATATCTATAACTTTAATAAGACTAGCTTTTAGATAGGTATTATTAGTTCTATGAAAGTAGTCACTAGCTTAAAGAGGCGAGTAAGGTCTACTATTATTTAGCTAGGTAATAAAGAATAGGTAACGGACATCTAAAGTATACGTTTAAATAATAAATATACCCTACTATTTATTATCTATAAAGGACGCGTCTATATCTTTTTATAGTATTAGGAAGCTAATATACCATGCAATTAAAAGCTCTCTATCTTAGAGAATAGATGGACGACTAATAAGCTTAGCCTTACGTAGTTAAAGCACTTTAATGCGTATATAAAGGATACTATAGTAGGCGTCTATTAGTTACTAATTTTAAATAGCCATGAAAGCTACCTAAATCAAGATTTTAAGGATTATTATTAAGATAATAAGATCCTTACGCTTTATATACTAGCGCACTTATTATACATCCTCTAGCCACTTAATGTAGTGTTATTCTCGCCGCTTAAACGCAGGTACTCTAAGATTATTTAGGACTTAGCACGCTAACGCGTTTTTTATATTAATAAGGAAGCGTTCCTACTAGCCTTTAGAGAAGTATTTAAAAGCGTATTTATAGTTTAGAACTATTAAAAAGCCTTTAAGGCGTTAAGGCTAGTCCCTCTAAACGCGCAGGTAGTGCTTAATTACTTTAATATGTATATACGTACCCTACTAGGACCCCTACTACTAGAGACGCCATGGTAATTAAGAATACTAAGTAATACACGCAAATTTAGCTTATAGTTAAAGTTTATACGTAATTCTATTACTTAATTACTATGAACGGCGCAGGGTAGGCTTTTATAGCTTATCAAAGGCACTAAGTTAGTGCTATATAGTACGACGCTTATAAAGTCGCGCATTAAAGAGCTTAAAAAGTAACTTAAGGTAATAACTAAGCGTAAAACACGCAAGCGCAAGTATATTTAGAAGGGTGGCATTATAGAGTATAGTCCTATAGTAGACTAGAATAGTTCTAAACTATTAAGAACTATTTAGAACTATAAGAGGGCAAGGGTAGAGGGTAAATATAAAGTATAATAACTAGGTATTTACTACTACAGTAACTGTAGTAAGGCTAGGTATAACGCGAGAACGTATTAAGTAGATAAAAAGGGTTCTTCTAAGTTAGATGCTAGTACTTAGTATATTTTTTTAGATAGTAATGTGGACGATAATAATGATGAAGTTAAGTAAGTTAGTGTTGCTAAGGAATTTTAGGCGGTTTAGTAGTTTAGACGGTTTAGTAGTAAAATACGTTATAATAAATAATAAGATGAATATACTATTTAAATATATGCTCTAGATATCTATCATCTACTCTTTATTACCTAGCTGAACTGTTATAGGCCTTTCTTACTTCTCTAAGCTAGTAACTACTTTTATAGAGCTAATAATACTTATCTAAAAGCTAGTCTTATTAAAGTTATATATATCATTATCATGTATACTATACTTTGCTTTAGTATCCTACATAAGCTTAAACCACGCGCTAACTACCTTAGGATCTTCCTATAGTGCCCTCTAATAGTTCTTTAAATGGTTCTAAACTATTTATTATAAGAAAGCAAGGAAGGTTTGAAAGATATTTAAATAACAATAGAAGTTATTTAAATATAAAAATATAAAAGCTATATAAAGATAGCTCTTATATAAAGCTACTAGCAGTAGAAGAGGCTAGTAGTATAATAGGTAGTAGGTAGAAAGTAATAGCTAAAGTAATTGATTTTAAGTAGGCCTACTACACTTATTTATATATATTTAGTCCTAAGTATATCCTATACTAGCCCTGATTATTTCCTATACTATAGATTGAGATCTATTACCTAATGATCTACGATCCTTGATTTGAAATCTAAATTGATTTGAAATCAAATAGAAAGCTCTAGAACTAACTAACTAATAATAGCTAGTCTAATATTAGCTATATTAGTATTAGGCTATATTTAGCCTAAAATAAGTGCATACATTAAATAAGTACCTTACTAACTAGAAATAGTTTAGTAAGTACTTAGGTACAAAGTAGAGGTACTTAGCCTCTATATAAACTAAAAACTAATAGAAAAATAAAATTTCTTCTAAATAAGTGTAATATACACTAAAATACACTATCAAGAATATAGTGTAATTTTTATGATTACTAAGTACCTAGTACAAAGCAGTTGTACCAAAGTACTAGAAATCAAAAGGTTGTTATTTTTAGCTTGTTATAGTAAAATAACTAGTCAACCAATTTATACCAAATTTTAATATGTTATAGAGAAAAGCCTAAACTATAACATAAAAATATCTTAGCTTATTATATAGGCTATTAAGCTTACTATTTTACATTTATAACTATTCTAAATAGTCTATAAACTATGCTACTTAGTTAATGCCTACTTACTTACTACCTTACTTGCGCAGTAGTTTATTCGCTATATCTAACACTTCACCTAATGTAGGCGCGAATCCTCGCGAATCAAGGTTAAGGATATATTAGATAAGCGTGTCCTCTTTAGTTAAGGATAGTTTTGAACAGTTTAGTACTATTATTAGTTAAAAGGCAGTTCTATTAAAGCGTGTAAAGAGTCTCTAATAATAAATATTAAAAGCCTTAGCAGCGCATTAGAGGCTTGTAAATTGGCCTAAATAATAAGCTTGAAGGGCAAGCTCAATCCTACCTTCTTGTTAAACAAGTATTGCGTTTATTAGTTAAGGCATTTTATAATAAGTGTAGTAATAGTGTTGCTAAGGAAAAGTAGCTACTTTAGTAGTATAGCTACTTTAGTAGTAGAATACGTTATATATTTAAAGAGACTAGCCTTAATGCTTTAAAGGCTTTTTAATAGTTCTTAACTATAAATATACTTAAAAACATGTTTTTAAAGGCTAGTAGGAATACTTTCTTATTAATATAAAAGATATATTAGTATACTAAGTCTTAAATAATCCTAAAGTACTTATACTTAAGTAGTAAGAATAATACTATATTAAGTAGCTAAAAGATAACGTATTCTACTACCGAGCGCGCTACACCACCGAGCGCGCCAGAATTTCTTGGCAAGGAAAATCAAATAGTATTATCTTAATAATAAAGCTAGACCTTAATATTTTCTTTTAAAATTTTAAACCTAGATAGATATATATATAATCTAGTAGGTATTCAATTTATATAGCTATAGCTTACGTAATATAGTAGTTATTAGTAAGAGAAGAAATCTTAGGTAAAACCTACCTATACCTATAGATTAATAGCTAAACGTTACTAATAGGCTATATAACTTTTAGGACTTACTTATTAGTATATTAGTTAGTAGCTATTAAGTTATTATAGCGTGCAGCCTAGGCTTAATGCTATAATAGTAAGTGTAAGGTAAGGGGTATGAAAAATTAGAAAACCTTTTAAATAAAGTTATATAACGTAAAGCATCACTGAGACGGCCACACCACCGAGACGGCCACTTTTGCTTGGCAGCAAAAACCAAAGAGTATTATCTTAATAGCAAAGCCAAACCTTAATATTTTCTTTTGAAATTTTAAACCTAGATAGATATATATATAATCTAATAGCTATTAAATTTTTATAGCCTTAGCTTACGTAATAAAATAGTTATTAACCTATAAAGTATTAATAGCTAAAACTTACCTTATACTATAGATATATAGCTAAACATTAGTAATAAACTATATAACTTTAAGGACTTACTTATTAGTATATTAGTTAGTTGCTATTAAGTTATTATAGCATGCAGCCTAGGTTTAACGCTATAATAGTAAGTGTAAGGTAGAGGGTAATGTTACGAACATAATAGATACAGGGTATCTAAGACCAGACAGTACAGCGCAGAGGGTGTTGAGGCCAGAGGACGGCGACACAGTAACGCGCGGGGCAGGATTAGGTCAGCGACCACGTGACATTGATCTCGCCAAGAACAGAGATCACGGATTGATCTCTGGATCTTGAGAGATCAAGAGATCAAGAACAATCTTAGGATCTCTAGAGATCATAGGATCAGAGGAACAGAATGAACGGCATAAAGACTGGACGGATTTCCTTTATCTTTCTAATTCTAATTCTTCGTAGTCAACTCTTAATAGTTCATCTCTTACCTAGATTGATACTTAGTTATTCTATAGTTCGTTATAGAATTGGTTTGCTTCATACGTTTGCCTCTTGAACTACTAAAGAACACCACCTGACGTATATACCATACACCAACCTTCCTCCCCTCACCTAGATTAGGCAAGGCCAGTATACCCCTTGGTAACACTTTGACTACCCACAGGTTCAAGAACCTGAACGTACGTAATAGCAGCTCCTGCTACCCTACGTGCCGCTAGCAGCAGTGTTAACACACCTGCTTTAAGCCTGGCATCAGTGATGGCCACCCAGGCCAACCAGTTGCAGCAACAGGCCACGCAGATCGATGAGCTGATGCAAGCGATGGCTCAGCTTCAGGCCGGAAATACTGCACCTTAGGGAAAGATCGCGGCGCCAGAAAAGTACGATAGAGGATGAGATAGCCTGAAGCCATTCCTTACTAATATGGATTTATACTATTGGTTCAACCTCATAACGAACGACGAAGACAAAATCCTCGCGGCCGGCATGCACTTAAAGGATAAGGCAGCTGCCTGGATGCAGCCCTTCATGGACGACTACCTCACAAATAATATAAGGAATTATAAAGACAACACGAAGGCTATCTTCAAGAGCTAGACGAAGTTCAAGGAAGAGATTCAGAAGGTGTTTAGAGAACTCGACGAAGAAACCCAAGTAGAGTAGAAGATCTCTTAGATCTGGCAGGATAGGTTAGTCGCTAGATATGTAATAGAGTTTAAGTAACTGCAGTCAAAGATCAATTAGGATGATGCGCCGTTACGCACAGCCTTCTACAATAGGCTAAAGGAAGTCATTAAGGATAGGATAATCCATCATAATAAGCTAGAAGACTTATAAGACATGATTAACCTGGCCACCCAAATTGATAACAGGCTCTACGAGTGAGCGCTATAAAAGAAGCAACGGGACATAACAATTATTCCTAACTCTAGACGTTATAGGAAGCCGAAGACACCACGTTACAATCGCGACAGTGATGTGGTGATGACAGACAAAGTCTAATAAAAGAAGTAATTTAATAAAGGTAAGGGAAGACAGCTAGACGGCCTAACCCACGAACAACGCTAAGAACGCTTTGAGAAGAAAGCATGTCTCTGATGCGGTGAAGTAGGACACTTCCGCAGAGACTGCCTAAAGAACTAAGGGCAAGCAAGCAAGCTTGGAGCGGTCAAGATTAGGATGATTAAGTTTAAGGTAACGGGACCTAAGGAAAATGACTTAGAGGTGCCACGTAGGCAGCCTACTCCTTGCCTACCTCTAGAAACAGATTAAGCCACGGAACCATCTGATGGGGAAGTCAGCGACACGGAACCCATTTCAACCTAAGCGACGCGACCCTTAAACCAGATAGATGACTACGAGGTCCTTTAACGGCTTAAAGAAGATCTATGCTAGATGTGTAGAGACAATACACACAAAGGCGAAACGTGCACCTATAATACGCTAGTACGCGGCGGCCATGCCCACGAAGCGGTGGCAGCAGCAATGAAGGAGTAAGGTCTATAGATGAAAGTACGACAAATCAAGATTAATGATGAACATGACGAAGTTGAATGGTATAACTGTATAAGGGAGGATTGCGTCCCCCACCTGCAGGAAAAACGAAGCGTGTGATACACGCCTGGACGAGCCTCTCACGCCCTTCTCCTAGAAAAGGACTGCATGGAAGATAACTACCACGTGCATCACTTTAAATATTAGTAGAAATGGCATGAACGCCTAGGTTAGAGCAGATGCTACGACACGCACTGCTAACTACACTAGCTTAGTAAGCACGTTGCAGGATGCCAGCTAGAAGAATAGATAGGGAAATAATAGTATATAAGAATAGCGCATGTCTCCACTATTACCCTATAGGGCACCCTTTAGATAAGGGGCATAAAGAGATTGACTAGAATAAATGCTCATCCCTCCTAGGATGCATGTTTCATCTCCTCCTAAAGGAAGAAGTAGCATAGACCTAGCATAGAGCCTACTATAAGCTACTACCTCCTTCTAAGTGCTTAGTGGACGTATGTAAATGACATGAATTCCTGCCACTTCCTAACAAGACTAGGGAAGATGCTTTTAGATGAAAGACGGCACTTACGCGACAAATATGGCAGACGTTGCTAGAAACGCAACACTAGCTGCGAGGCCATCTAGAGGATAGGGCTGCTAGAGATGATATCTCGCACACTTAGACTATAAGACGCCTGCCTAGAGCTATTATTAGGGAAAGTCATGACGACACACCCTATAAATAGTGCTTTAATGACATGTGTTAAGCATACCTCTTAGAGAAACTTAGGAAAGGTTTCCCATAATAAGATAATATTAAGGTAGAGCACGCTCGCCTGCCTTAGACGGCGTGCCTTATAGATGACTATTAAACCCACATGCTTAAGGAATAAGCAGCGGAAGAGTCTATAAAAGGACTCTAGGGATTAAAAAACTAGGAAGCCACTAGGGATAGGGTTACGCTAGTGAGAGCATTTCTATAATAACCCTATATAATGTATGACACCTGGATCTACTAGTCTATTAACTAAAAGTAGAGGTGCACGTACACGGACGTAGGCTTACAGCACTAGTGGATAGTGGAGCTGCATAAATGATTATCTCCCTACGAGTAGTTAAGAAATATGACATACCCTATCAAGATAAGGAACGTCTGATACGAGTAGTATTAGCTAACGATAGACTAATGTCCTATGGCAATAGATTCTTAAGGTTAGAAACCTAAGAGGTGTTATTCCACGTACTTAGAATTAAGGACACGACATCCCTTAACATCATGGATCTTAGTGAAGAAGACATGTTAATTAGTTACAATTAGCTTAGGAAGCATAATCCTGCCATAGACTAGTAGAAAGGCATGATGTTTAGCTAAGAACTAGCGCGCAAGGTTGCTAGAACACGTTATAAAAGATTAAGCCTAGCAATCTAGAGCTTACCTAGACGGACCAGATAGATTAGCAAGATATCACCTCATAAGATTAAGAGAATCTATGAGAAGGACCCTTCACAAATAGGAGTTATATAGATACGGAGAGTTATGCCCACGAAGGACGAACCCTGACCAACGATACCACCGGAATATGAGGAGTTTTAAGACCTATTCAAAGAAATAGAAGAAACCGCATTACTGGATCACTAGGAATGGGATCACGAGATTCACCTAGAAGAAGGCGCGAAGCTGCGCCTAGGACTAATATATCTACTTACTTAGGACTAGTAGTTAGAACTACGGGAGTACATTAAGAAGAACTTAAAATAAGGATACATATAGGAGAGTGTAAGCCTAATGGCTTTACTAATTCTCTTCATCCTAAAGAAGAATAGAAAGCTACGACTTTATGTAGATTATAGATAGCTAAACTACGTTATAAGGAAGAACTATTACCCTCTTCCTCTAATCTAGGAACTCATGGACCGCCTCCAAGGAGTCAAGTGGATCATAAAATTTGATGTGCGAGACGGATTCCATTAAATACGGATAGCTAAGGGCTTTGAATGGCTGACTGCCTTCAAAACTTAGTATAGACTATACGAGTATACAGTTATGCCCTTTAGACTAACGAACGCGCCTACGACATTTTAGGCACTCGTTAACAGAGCACTTCATGAATACTTAGACGTTTTTGTGACTGCGTACCTAGATAATATACTAGTGTATACCTTAGGGACGCTTAAGGATTACATTAAATACGTTAAGAAAGTGCTTAGGAAGCTTAGGGAGTATTAATTACCCCTATAGCTAGAGAAATGCGAATTCCATGTCATGAAGACGGATTACTTAGGATTTATCATCTCTTAAGAAGGCATCGCCATAGACCTAAAGAAAGTTAGGGCTGTATAGGATATTAAAACTCCTAAAATAATCAAAGACGTGCAATCCTTCCTAGGATTCATAAACTTCTATTAAAAGTTTATTTAGGGATACTCAAAGACCACGGCGCCTCTTACAGAGATTACTAAGAAAGAGAAGGGATTCTATTAGGGACAGGAATAATAGAAGGCTTTTAATAAGCTTAAGGAATTATTCTTATCAGCCCCTATGTTATAGATGTATGACCCAGAACGGCCACTGCGAGTAGAGATGGATGCATTAGACTACGCCTTAGGAGCGATCCTCTCATAGCAAGGCGATGATGGGAAATAGAGACTAGTGTTCTACCATTCTTAGAAGTTCTTAGGAGCAGAACTTAACTATGACGTTCACGACAAGGAGCTACTGGCGATAGTAGATGCCTTTAAATAATAGCGAGCCTAGTTAGTAGGCGCCAAATACTAAGTAGAGGTGTATTTAGATTACTAGAACCTAATAAGCTTTATGACAACTAAAAAGCTTAACTAATGACAGGTTAGATGGGCTAAGATAATGGTAGATTACGACTTCAAAGTACACCATCACCTAGGAACGCTAAATGGAGCAGCAGATGCTCTTAGCTAATAATTAGACCTTTAGGAAACAGACAGACCTATCACGTACGACGCGGTTCTGCGAAAGAATAAGGATGGCAGCCTAGGCTACAATTAACTACGGCTGTTCAAAGAAACTCTGGTTAAATGGTTAGCTAAGGTAACTAAGGTCACATAATAATGGAATAAGGAGCTTAATAAGCTTACTAAGGTAGCCAGGATCAAGTACTAGGGACTAGAGGTGCATGACTTTGCAGACTATAATTGCTTAACCCTAGAATAGAGGGTAGAATATGATTTAATCAGATATCTTAAGGCTAGGCCGCCCTAAGATAAGAAATAACAGATCATACTACGCGAAGAACTTGCACTAACCCTAATACGAAAGCTACACAAGTCTAAGGAATATAGACACCCTAGGATTAACGAAATGGTTTAACAAATCTTGAATAAATACTTAATCCCTAACGTACGAAAAACAGTTTAGAACGTGATAGGCAACTGTTTAGCATGTTCTAAGAATAAGCCTAAGAGATATAAGCCCTATGGATTACTCTAATTGCTAGAACCACCTGCACGCCCATGGATCAGCGTCATGATAGACTTCATAGTAAAGCTCCTGAAATCGTTAGAACCTAGATTAGCACGGCTATGCGACTTAATATTGGTGATCGTTGACTGATTAACTAAAGCATTAATATTCGTACCAACGGAAGAAATGGTTACAGCTGAAGAAATGGCTTATAAAGTAACTAAGGCACTTATTAGCTAACACGGTGTGCTAGAATAGTTCATCACTAATCATAGAATACTATTCACCTCCAGGTATTAGAGCACGTTCCTAGTAAAGCTTAGAGTTGATAAAAAGCTTTTAACTAGCTTTCATCCATAGATAGATAGTTAGATGGAACGAACGAACCAGACACTAGAATAGTATCTAAGGATGTACGCTAATAAGCTATAGGACAACTAGGTTAAACTCCTGCTAACAGCGTAATTAGCCTATAATAGCATGAGATCCTTGACGACAGGATACTCACCACACTACGCGAATTACGGATATGAGCTGGTTACTCATTGAAATCCTAAGGACGTCGAGAGTCTTTTAGCTGGAGCTGATGATAAGGCACGACTACTTCATGAGCTGCATGATAATTTAAGCCAATGAATCGCTTAAAGGAACCTCATAACAGCTAAATTAGTAAACAAAAAAAGGCTTAAGGGACCAACCCTTAAAGAGGGGGATAAAGTTTTCCTATTATAAAAAAATCTAAAAACTAAACGACCATGCAATAAACTAGATAACCTCTAAATAGGACCCTTTCAGATCCTAGAGGCTAAGGGACCCGTCACGTTCAGACTAGAGCTTCCTAAAGGCATGCGTATACATCCTATCTTTTATAAATCACTCCTTGAACCAGCACCACTAGACGCTAAGCTGGAGACACGAATTAAGCTTAAGGATAAAGATTACGAGGTTAAAGAAATCAAAGACCTACAGAGATTTAAGCGTTAGTGGAAGTACTTGGTCAAGTAGAAGGACTAGCTAAATAGCTAGAATACCTAGGAACCATTATGAAATCTTATAGGCTATTAGGATTTAGTGAAAAGTTATTACTAATAGTATCTAAAGGTAGTGGTCCTAAGTTCGCTAGGAAGGCAGAAAAATTAAAAGATAAGGAAGAATTAAATAAGAGAGAAGAGTCAGCCTGTAACTAGCCCAGGTCAGTCAATAATACGGGTAGCGGTAGTGAAGGCGCAATGGTGGCATCCATACTCTTAGGAGCAGCGGTTAATGACCTAGCCTCGCGTTTAAGACGCTCTATCTCTTCTATTAAGGCTAACTCTTAATAGTACATCTCCTTCTCTTAATGATTAAGTTTCTCCAACTCCAGCTAAAACTCAAGAATCAGGATAC
Organism: Byssothecium circinans; assembly: GCA_010015675.1. Lineage (NCBI taxonomy): Eukaryota > Fungi > Ascomycota > Dothideomycetes > Pleosporales > Massarinaceae > Byssothecium > Byssothecium circinans. The sequence continues at coordinate 9,367 of ML977044.1, read as the reverse complement.
GAAGGTGACTACGCTTCGCATCTAGCTCAGCCTATTCGCGAGGAGACACGACCAGATCACACTTGCAGTTGTAATCTATACACTCAAAACAACGCCCAGAATCTAAGCTTATAATGCACTTCCAACTCTCCTTGCGATAAGTGGAACATGGAGAAGGCATTTCGCGACCATTCACTAGAACGTGGCAAGCAAGCAGCTTTCGACGAGTAGTAGATGTGTTAGCAGGAACAGACAGAGGATCCATATAAGGAACCTTTAGGACTTGAGGATAGGATTCCCTAGGCATGGTTAGGCAGAAGGTCAAGGAATATCTAGGGAGGATATGACACCACCCACGGTGGGGAACTCGCACGCTTTATACACTAGCTAAGGCCTAATGCGGCACAGCGGCTAGATCTTTATAGATATTAGGACGATAATCCTAAAGAGGGGGATAATGTTATAAACATAATAGATACAGGGTATCTAAGACCAGATAGTACAGCGTAGAGGGTGTTAAGGCCAGAGGACGGTGACATAGTGACGCGCGGGGTAGGATTAGGTCAGTGACCACATAACATTGATCTCACTAAGAACAGAGATCATGGATTAATCTCTAGATCTTGAGAGATCAAGAGATTAAGAATGATCTTAGGATCTCTAGAGATCATAGGATTAGAGGAACAGAATGAACGGCATAAAGACTAGATAGATTTCCTTTGTCTTTCTAATTCTGATTCTTCGTAGTTAACTCTTAATAGTTTATCTCTTACCTAGATTAATACTTAGTTATTCTATAGTTCGTTATAGAATTGGTTTACTTCATACGTTTGCCTCTTGAACCACTGAAGAACACTACCTGACGTATACACCATACACCAACCTTCCTCCCCTCACCTGGATCAGGCAAGGCCAGTATACCCCTCGGTAACAGGTAAGAAAAATTAGAAAACCTTCTAAATAAAGTTATATATATTAGATATCTTTACTTCCTTCTTAGGAGGACTAGATTATATACTGAATAAAGCTATATATAAGTTTAAAGTATGTAAATACCTATAAAACTAAAAGATCTAGCTTAAGAAGTGTAGGTTTTTATAAAAATTCTAACACTACCTTATAATATAGTTTATATAAGCTATTTTCTTATAGCTAACTATTTATATTACTACTATATATATATATATAAAGTTTATTAAAAGAACGGAAGTAAGAATATCTAGCTAGATAAAATATTTAATTATATTTTTCTAATTTTATGAATTTCTACCCTCCTTACGCTAATTCTCTAATAGGTCTAGGCTGCACGCTAAAATTTTAGTGTTAATAGGTGTATTATATATATATAAACTAGCTCTAAAGTTATTATAACTTATTTAGCTAGTTTAGTAGGTATTTATATGCTATATACTAAAAGTAGCCTAGCATTCTCTATACCTATATAGCTTACTAAGCTATTAGAAATCCTAGAATATTTTTTCATAATCCTTTTTATCTATATTATATATATCTGTATTTAAAATTTCAGCTTAATAGCTCTTATATTTAAATTGTTATTAAGATAATACAGTTTGATTTTCCTTGCCAAGCAAAAGTAGCCATCTTGGTGGTGTGGCCGTCTTAGTAGTGCTTTACGTTATAGAGAATAGTAGGATTGCTTAAGCTTTATACCCTACAACACCTAATAAATAGCCTTAATAAATTATAATAACTTTAGAGCTAGTTTATATATAACGTAAAGCATTATTAAGACAGCTATACTATTAAGACGGCCACTTTTCCTTAGCAACACTAACTTACTTAACTTTATCATTATTATCATCTATATTACTACTTGATATAATAAACTAAGTACTAGGTTCTAACTTAAAAGAACCTTCTTTATCTACTTAACATGTTCTCGCGTTATGCCTAGCCTTCCCGTAGTTGCCGTAGTAGTGAACACCTAGTTATTATATTTTATACTTACCTTCTACCCTTGCTCTTTTATAGTTCTAAACTATTTTTAATAGTTTAGAACTATTCTAGTCTACTATAAGACTATACTCTATAGTGCTACCCTTTTAAAGATACTTATGCTTGCGTGTTTTTTACTTAGTTACTACCGCAAGTTACTGTTTAACCTCTTTAATACGCGCCTTTATAAGTGCTATATTATGCAGCACTAACTTAGTGCCTTTAATAAGCTGTAAAAGCCTATCCTGCGCTATTCATAGTAACTAAGTAATAGAATTACATATAAACTTTAACTATAAGCTAAATTCGCGTGTATTACTTAGAGTCCTTAATAGCTATAGTGTCTCTAGTAGTAGGGGTCCTAGTAAAGTGCATATACGTATATTAAAGTAATTAAGTACTACCTGCGCATTTAAAGAGACTAGCCCTATTACCTTAAAGGCCTTTTAATAGTTCTAAACCATAAACACGCTTAAAAATATGTCTTTAAAGGCTAGTAAGAACGCTTCCTTATTAATGTAAAAAACGCGCTATTACGCTAAGCCCTAAACGATATTAGAGTACTTGCGCTTAAGCAGCGAGAATAACACTATATTAAGCAGCTAGAGGATATGTAATAAGTACGGTAACATATAAAGTATAAGGATCTTATTATTATAATAATAATCCTTAAAATTTTAATTAAGGTAGCTTTCGTGGCTATTTAAAATTAGCAACTAATAGACGCTAATAGTTCTCACCTTAGTATGCGCGTTAAAATGCTTTAACTACGTAAGACTAAGCTCATTAGTTATCTATCTATTCTCTAAAACTAAGAGCTTTTAATTGCGTAGTATATTAGCTTCCTAGTACTATAAAGAGATATAAACGCGTCCTTTATATATAATAAATAGTAGAGTAAATATACTATTTAAATATATACTCTAGATGTCTATTACCTACTCCTTATTACCTAGCTAAACTATTATAGGCTTTTCTCACTTCTCTAAGCTAGTAACCACTTTTATAGAGCTAATAATACCTATCTAAAAGCTAGTCTTATTAAAGTTGTATATATTATTATTATATACGCTATACTTTGCTTTAGTGTCTTATATAAGCTTAAACTACATGCTAACTACTTTAGGATTCTCTTATAGAGCTCTTTAATAGACCTTTAAATAGTTCTAGGCTATTTATAATAGTTCTAAATAGTTTATGAACTATTCTACTTAGTTAACGCCTACTTTCTTACTACTCTGCTCGCGTAGTAGTTTATTCGCCATATCTAATACTTTACCTAACGTAGGCGCAAATCCTCGCAAATTAAGGTTAAGGATATATTAGATAAGCGTGTCCTCTTTAGTTAAGGATAGCTTTAAACAGTTTAGAACTATATTTAGTTAAAAGGTAATTCTATTAATACGGTTAGAGAGGCTCTAATAACGAACGTTAAAAGCTTTAATAGCGCGTTAGAGGCTTGTAAATTAGCCTAAATAGTAAGCTTGAAAGGTAAGCTTAATCCTGCCTTCTTGTTAAATAAGTAACGCGTTTGTTGGTTGAGGTATTTCGTAATAAGTGTAGTGTTAGTATTGCTAAGGAAAAATAGCCATCTTAATGGTGTAGCTATCTTGATGGTGCTTTACGCTATATAATATACCTATTAGCACTAAAATTATAGCGTGCAGCCTAGACCTATTAGAGAACTAGCATAAGGAGAGTAGAGATACCTAAAATTAGAAAAATATAATTAAATATTTTACTTACTTAGAAATAATTACTTTTAACCTATAGATATACTTTATATATATATATAGAAGCTATATAAATAGTTAGCTACTAGAAAATAGGTTATATAAGGTTTATAATAAGGTAGTGTCTAAATTTTCTAAAAACCTACACTTTCTAAGCTAGATCTTTTAGTTTTAGAGGTATTTACTTACTTTAAACTTTATATATAGCTTTATTTAGTATATACTATCCTCCTTCTAAGAAGAAAGTAGAGATATCTAATATATATAACTTTATTTAGAAGGTTTTTTATTTTTTCTTACCTTCTACCTTATACTTACTATTATAGTATTAAACCTAGGCTGCATGCTATAATAGCTTAATAGCTACTAACTAATATATTAATAAATAAGTCCTAAAAGTTATATAGTATATAGCTAACGTTTAGCTATGAATCTATGGTATAAGGTAGGTTTTATCTAAGATTTCTTCTCTTACTAATAACTACTACATTACGTAAGCTATAGCTATATAAATTGAATACCTACTAGATTATATATATATCTATCTAGGTTTAAAATTTTAAAAGAAAATATTAAGGTTTGGCTTTGTTATTAAGATAATACTATTTGATGTTTCTTGCCAAGCATTTCTGCGCGGTTCGATGGTGTGCGCGGTTCGATGGTGTGCGCGGTTTGATGGTGCTTTACGTTACTACTATACTTATTACATATCCTTTAGCTAACGTATTCCACCACCGAAGCGGCCACACCACCGAAGCGGCCACTTTTTGCTTGGCGGAAAATCAAAGATTCAACCTTTAATAACAATTTGAATATTAGAGCTATTAAGCTAAAATTTTAAATATAGATATATATAATATA
>ML977043.1:169945-182283 GCA_010015675.1 Byssothecium circinans | reverse complement strand
TTGCTCAAAGCTAATACTATGATAGGTTTGTACTTTATAAAAGTCTCTTATAAAGTTATATAGCTCTTTTCTCTACTGTAGATATTCGTCCTGATATCTGATTTGAGTATACTTTGTATTAGACCAAAATTTGATCTTAGACAGAGTATCCGGTCTAGAAAAAGAATCCCAGACAGTTATCAAATAGTTCCTCATATATAGCCTTCAAAAAGTTATTAAATATAGAACTTAGTTGATATTTCAAGAGGTTGTTATTGTTGTTTTATAAGTAACTAAATATTGGATATTTTAGTTACTTATAACTTTCGATCCCGTGGGAATTCTTGAGAGATTTTTTGACGAGGAGAATGGCCTGAATTAGGGCTTTTCAACGGTGTAAAAATCGTAGTAATCGGATAGATAGTTGTTGAAAAGTAGGGCAGTGAAGGTAGGCTTTGTTGTAAACAATAGAACAAAGAGTTCTTTGTTCCTTTGTTTCTTTGTTCAGACTTATAGTCTCTGAACGTAGAGGGTAGCCTTAATAGGCTAAAACAAATATAAAAATTTTTCTTTGTCTTCTTTGTTTAAAAATAGACAAAGGATAGTAGGTGGTTTTTCAAAGATTTTATAAGTATTTACTAACCGAGCTCATGACCTGTGAAAAGGTAATAGAGATATAGCAGAGATAGTCAAAATAGTAATAGATTGATAGTAGATTATATCATCTATCGTGTGTAATCTAGAGTTTAATCGAAGATAGAGCACTTACTTATACCTTTCTTTAGCCTATTCCTACTAGCCTGTATGCGGTGGATAGTATAAAGAAAGGCTGCAAGCGTTCTTGCTTTTCTGCAAACGTCTTAGCTTAATATTGTTTCTTTATTTAATAAAGAACCAATAACGCCACAATATTGGCTAGACCTTTGGATCGGTCGATTGATCGATTGCTTGATCGATCGATCGATCTAGGATGGTTCCATCCGATCTATAGTCAACTGCCTAGGTGGTAGTAGTCTAGGATAGCCTAGATTACTAACCTATAGTATTTAACTACTAGGTAATAAGGAGTATATATAGAAATAAGAGCAGATTAATATAAGTATTAAATATACTCTTATATTCTAACACTAAGTATATGAGATGTCATCTCTAGCGGCCTTATCCTCTAGATAGCTTCGCAGCTAGTGTTGCGTCTCTAGTAACGTTTGCTATATTTGTGACGTGAGCGTTAATTTTCGTCTAAACGCGTCTTCCTTAGTCTTATTAGGAAGAGCTAGGAATTCGTAGCGTTTGCATACATCCGCTAGACACTTAAAAGAAGGTAGTAGCTTATAGTTAGCTTTATGCCTAGTCTATGCTACTTCTTCCTTTAAAAGAAGATAAAACATGCATCTTAGTAGCAATATACACTAGTTCTAATTAAGCTCTTTATATCCCTTATCTAAAGGGTGTCCTATAGGGTATTAGTATAGACATGCGCTATCTTTACATTCTAATATCTCCCTATCTATTCTTCTAGCTAGCTAGTATCCTGCGACGTGCTTACTAAGCTAGTAAAGTTAGTAGTACGTATCATAGCACCTACTCTAACCTAGACGTTCGTGCTATTTTTGCTAGTATTTAAAGTGATGTACGTAGTAGTTATCTTCTAAGCAGTCCTTCTTTAAAAGAAAGGCGTAAGAGGCTCATTTAAGCGTGTGTCGTACGCTCCTTCTTTCCTATAGGTAGAAGACATAGTCCTCTCTTATATAATTATACTAATTAACTTTATTATGTTTATTATTAATCTTAATTTGTCATACTTTTACTTATAGACTTTGTCTTTTTATTGCTACTACTACTGCTTCGTGGGCGTAGCTACTGCGTACTAGTATATTTTTAGTACACGTCTTGCTTTTATGTATATTATCTTTACACATCTAGCATAGATTGTCTTTAAGCTATTAAAGGACCTTATAGTCATTTATCTAGTTTAAAGGTTAAATTGTCTAGACTAAGACGGATTCTACATTGCTAACGTCATTGTTAGATAGTTCTATTGCCTAATCTAGTTCTAGAGGTAGGCAAGGAGTAGGCTGCTAGTGTAGCACCTTTAGTTTATCCTCCTTAAGTTTCGTTACTTTAAACTTAATTATTCTAATCTTGACTGCTTTAAGCTTGCTTGCTTAGCCTTAATTCTTTAGGTAGTCTCTGCGAAAGTATCTTACTTCACCGCATTAAAGATATGCTTTCTAGCTGTCTTCTCTTGCCCTTATTAAACTGCTTTTTTTATTAGACTTTATCTATTATTACTACATTACTATTACGGTCGTATTATAGTGTCTTTAGCTTTCTATGTCTTCTAGAGTTAGAAATAATTGTTATATCCTATTGTTTCTTCTATATTGCTCTTTCGTAGAGCTTGTTATTGATTTAGGTAGCTAGGTTAATTATATCTTATAAGTCTTTTAGCTTATTGTAATAGATCATGCTATTCTTGACAGTTTCTTTCAGCCTGTTATAGAAGGCTGTGCGCAACGGCGCATCGTCTTAATTAATCTTTAACTATAGTTGTTTAAACTCTGTTACATATCTAGCGACTAACCTATCCTGCTAGATCTAAGATATCTTTTGCTCTACTTAAGTTTCTTTGTTAAGTTCTTTAAATACCTTCTAAATCTCCTCCTTAAACGCTGTCTAGCTTTTAAAGATAGTCTTTGTATCATCCTTACAATGCTTTATCTTATTTATAAGATAATCGTCTATGAAGGGCTGTATCTACGTAGCTACCTTATCCTTTAGGTGCATGCTAGCCGCGAGGATCTTGTCCAGGTTCTCCGTTAGGGCATTAAATCAATAGTACAAATCTATGTTAGTAAGGAATAGCTTTAGGCTATCTCGTCCTCTATCGTACTTCTCTAGCGCCGTAATCTTCCTACGAGGTATAGCATCCTTAGCTTAAAGTTAAGCAATTGCTTGCATCAACCTATCAATCTATTTAGACTATTGCTATAGCTAGTTAGCTTAGTTAGCTATTACTAATGCTAGGCTTAAAGCAGGTGTACCGACACTACTACTAGTAGCACGTAGAGTAGTAGGAGCTACCATTATATACGTTCAGGTTCTTAAACTTGTAAGTAGTTAAAGTATTACTAAAAGGTATACTTACTAGTCCTAATCCGTATAAAGGGAGGTCGGTAGGTGTAAGATGTATACGTTAGGTAGTATGCTTTAGTAATTTAAGAGGTAAATGTATAAAAGCAACTAATTCTATAACTAACTATAGAATAACTAAGTATTAATCTAGGTAAGAGATAAACTATTAAAAGTTGACTACGAAGAACTAGAATTAGAAAAATAAAGAAGATCTATCTAGTCTTTATACTACTCATTCTATTCCTCCGCTAAGTCTTTGATTCTGCTTAAAGCCTCTGCTCCTTCTGATCCTAGGATCTCTTTATAATCCTAGGATCTATAGGATCCTTTAGCCTTAGCAGGATTATGATTACGTGACTAACGCCTTAACCCTATCCTGCGCCCTACTATCTAATACTCTCCCTAAGCGTATCGTTCCTCCGTAGCTACGCTCTATTACTAAGAGGTATACTTGCTAGTCCTAATCCATGTAAGAGGAGGTTAGTAGGTGTAAGGTGTATACGTTAGGTAGTGTACTTTAGTAATTTAAAAAGCAAACGTATAAAAGCAACTAATTTTATAACTAACTATAAAATAACTAAGTATTAATCTAGGTAAAAGATAAACTATTAAGAGTTAACTACGAAGAACTAGAATTAGAAAAATAAAGGAGATCTATCTAGTCTTTATACTACTTATTCTATTCCTCCGCTAAGTCCTTGATCCTGCCTAGAGCCTCTGCTCCTTCTGATCCTAGGATCTCTTTATAATCCTAGGATCTATGGGATCCTTTGGCCTTAGCAGGATCACAATTACGTGACTAACGCCTTAACCCTATCCTGCGCCCCACTATCTGATACTCTCCCTAAGCGTATCGTTCCTCCGTGGCTGCGCTTATACATTGTCTTGTAATAAATAGACCTACTAATTCTACTAATCTTCTATACAATTAAGCAGGCGAGTACTGCTATCCGTATAGTCTTCTTTTGTATACTCTTATTCATTAAACATCTCTAGCTATCAGAGATAGTGCTTAGGCAGATAATCCTTATTAGAAGAAAGCTATACTTTATCCTTATTATTCTTATTAGTAAATACGTTAATATCTATTAGATCTATATTTAACTCTACACTATCATCTATATTAGACCTAGTATAATCACTCTTATTAGAGGAACTTTTGTTAGAGGAACTCTTAATTAGTAAATATTATTGTATATTATAGCAGTCTATAAAGAGGTAAAGCGATAAAAGTAATTAAAAAAGGGAGCGTCTAGAGTTAGGGCGTCTAAGGTAGAGTATAAAAGGAAGGAAGAGTTACTAAAGAAAGATAAAGAGGATCCTAACTTAAATAACATACAGATAGTATGTAGGCTATAAAAAGAGGAAAGAAAAAGTAGCTATCCTTATTTTTAACTCTATAGATAGTAGGAAAAGAGCCTTAAGTACTCTACTAGCTAAGTAGCCTTAGTTTAGGTCAGTATCATAGGTAGTAAGAATAGGTAGCAGGATAAGCTTGTAGACGTGCTACTACGTTCCTCTTTTTACAGGAAATAGGATCTGAGCTCCTAACAGATACGCTAGCTAAGATAGGAAAGCTAACAAGTACGTACGCTTAAGTCCCTGCCTGCAGGGTTAGGAGGGTTTTATAGGAAGTTAGCCTTTAAAAATAGTGTTATAAACTACTAGAATTAGCCGCCTAAACGCTGTCGGATTATTTAAGAGAGTAATATACTATATAATTAGGTAGGTACTATTTAGATAACTCTTTTTGCTTATTTAGATAATTTCTATATAATATACTACTAAAACTACTAAAACTATTAAAAATTAGCTACTAAGTTTATATCTTACTTAGCTACTTACTACTACCCTGTACCTACCTATTTTTATATTTAATTAGTAGAAATTTATATATAATTTCTATATAAACTATTACTAAAGTAGTGTAATATATAGTAGTAGTATAGTAGTACTATATAGTAGTAGTAATAGTTATTTAATAAAAAAAAAGAAGAGAAGATTTTTTTAAGTAATAGGGGCTATTAGCTAGTTAGCGTTTTAGAATAAAGTAGCTCTAGTAGCTAGCTACTAAATTTTATACCTTACTTAGCTACCTACTACTACGCTGTAACTACTATTTTTTATGCTTAATTAGCTATAATTTATATAAGCTTTCTATATAAACTCTTGCTAACTTTATATAATATTTAGTTACTATATAGTAGGTAGCAGTAGCTTTTAGTAAAGCTAAAGTAGAGTTTTTATAGTAGCTAGAGTTACTAGAGTTACTCTTATTTTATATACTAACTAACTACTAAAACTATTACTAAAAACTATTTATATATATAGTACTACTACACTATTACTATGCATTACATAGATTTAGTAAAAGTTTGTATAGAAAGCTTATATAAATCATAGCTAATTAAGCGTAAAAAATAATAGGTACAGGGTAGTAGTAGGTAGCTAAGTAAAGTATAAAATTTAATAGTTACTAGCTAGCTAGCTAGCTACTAGAGCTACCTTTTTCTAAAATACTAACTAGCTAATAGCCTTTATTACTTAAAAAATTCCTTTTTTTTTTTTTTTTTTTACTACTACTACTATATATATAGCACTACTATACTACTACTATATATTGTACTACTTTAGTAATAGTTTATATAGAAATTATATATAAATCACTACTAATTAATGTTAGAATATAAGAGTATATTTAATACTTATATTACTCTACTCTTATTTCTATATATACTCCTTATTACCTCGTAGTTAAATACTATAGGTTAGTACTCTAGGCTATCCTAGACTACTACCACCTAGGCAGTTGATTATAGATCGGATGGAACTATTCTAGATCGATCGATCGATTGAGCAATCGATCAATTGACCGATCCAAAGGCCTAGCCAATATTGTGGCGTTATTGGTTCTTTATTAAATAAAGAAACAATATTAAGCTAAAACATTTGCAGAAAAGTAAGAACGCTTGCAGCCTTTCTTTATACTATCTACCGCATACAGGCTAGTAGGAATAGGCTGAAGAAAGGTATAAGTAAGTGCTCTATCTTTGATTAAACTCTCAACTACATACGACATAATCTACTATCAATCAACTACTATTTTAACTATCTCTGCTATATCTCTATTACCTTTTCACAATTAAGCGCAAAAATAGGTAGGTACAGGGTAGTAGTAGGTAGCTAAGTTAAGTATAAAATTTAGTAGTAGTTTTAGTAATAGTTTTAATAGTTTTAATAGTTTTAATAGTTTTAATAGTTTTAATAGTTTTAATAGTTTTAATAGTTTTAATAGTTTTAATAGTTTTAATAGTTTTTAGTAACTTTAGTAGTATATTATATAGAAATTATATAAATAAGCAAAAAAGATTATCTAAATAGTACCTACCTATTTTAATAACCTTTATAATTACTTCTTACCCTATTTATTCTGCTCTACTATTACTTTTATAAGTATATATAAGAGATACCCTAATCTCTATACTATAATTTTCTACCTATTACTTATATTAAGATCTTCTTTTCTATAGAAGTATAGTAGTATTATTATCCTACTTTAGCTTATAAATCTTAAGCTTATAGTAAGTTACTAGTAAGCTCTTATATTCCTAGAAGACTCTTATAATTTCTAAAAGTAATTTTAACTATAGAGCGTATAAGTAGAGCTTACTACTAAAGTTATACTTTATAACTAGTATCTACTACTTATATAGCCTACTAGAAAGTATATTAAAAATATCTTAAACTATATACTAGTATAAGTATAGTAATCTCTTTACTAGCCTTTATAAGATTACTTAAGGGGTGTAGGTTACTATGTAGTACTTATATTATATTCTTTACGTTTCTTAGATTCTTATATTATAAGTATTAATTACTAGAGCGCGTAATATATTTAAGCTAAGATACTTAGAGTAAGTATACTAAAGCTCCTTAGAGTCACTTTATAAGTAAGTTATCTATAAGCTAAGTATCTAGTTTAAAGGCGTTAAACTTATTAATATAAAGTAAAAAGTAAGAGGCTTATATTTAATAAAAGTAAAGTTATACTTATACTCTAGAGTAGCTAGTATAATACTCTATAAAAGCGTTCTAATATATAGCGTATTATCTAAACCTAAGTACTAAATACTTTTCTACTATAGATAAGCTTCTAAGATAATATTAAGATAAAATCCTTTAACTGTAGCTATATTAGTAAGCGTAAGATTTTTTATACCTATTCTATATATTCTATTTAGCGTTCCTTTAAGCTTATAAGTACTTATTCTTAGGATAAAGAATACCTATATACTAGCTTTAATATACTATACGTCTTAGGCTTTCTTAAATAATTTAGGCTTAAGTAGCTCTTTAGTATTTACTAGGTGTATAGTAGCTTTATTATTAAGGATAATATAAAGTACTACTAAATAGCTTACACTACTAAACAGCCTAAAATTCCTTAGTAATACTAACTTACTTAACTTTATTACTATTATTATCTATATTACTATCTGAAAATATATACTAAGTACTAGACTCTAACTTAGAACTCTCTTTATCTACTTAATATATTCTCGCATTATGCCTAGCCTTACTATAGTTGCTATAGTAGCGAATACCTAGTTATTATACCTTACACTTACTCTCTACCCTTACCTTTTTATAGTTCTAAACTATTCCTAATAGTTTAGAACTAACCTAGTCTACTATAGGACTAAACTCTATAGTACTACCTTTCTAAAGATACTTATATTTACGTATTTTTTGCTTAGTTACTACTATAAGTTGCTCTTTAAGCTCTTTAATATGCGCTTTTATTAGCGCGCTACTATATAGCATTAACTTAGCGTCTTTAATAAGCTATAAAAGCCTACCCTAAGCTATCTATAGTAACTAAGTAATAGAATTACGTACTAGCTTTAACTATAAGCTAAATTCGCGTATATTACTTAGTATTCTTAATTACTATAGTATCTCTAGTAGTAGGGGTCCTAGTAGAGTATATATATATATATTAAAGTAATTAAGTACTACCTATATATTTAGAGAGACTAGCCCTATTACCTTAAAGGCCTTTTAATAGTTCTAAACTATAAATACGCTTAAAAATATATCTTTAAAGGCTAGTAGGAATGCTTCCTTATTAATATAAAAGATACACTATTACGCTAAGCCCTAAATAATCTTAGAGTACTTATACTTAAGCAGTAAAAATGACACTATATTAAGTAGCTAGAGGATATATAATAAGTATAGTAGTATATAGAGCGTAAGAATCTTATTATTATAATAATAATCCTTAAAATCTTAATTTAGATAGCTTTTATAGCTATCTAAAATTAGCAACTAATAGACACTAATAGTTCTTGCCTTTATATACATATTAAAGTACTTTAACTATATAAGACTAAGCTTATTAGTTGTCTATCTATTCTCTAAGATTAAGAGCTTCTGATTACGTAGTATATTAGCTTCCTAGTACTATAAAGAGATATAGACGCATCCTTTATATATAATAAATAGTAGGGTAAATATACTATTTAAATATATACTCTAGATATCTATTACCTACTCCTTATTACCTAGCTAAACTATTATAGACCTTTCTTACTTCTCTAAGCTAGTAACTACTTTTATAGAGCTAATAATACCTATCTAAAAGCTAGTCTTATTAAAGTTATATATATTATTATTATATATACTATACTTTGCTTTAGTATCCTATATAAGCTTAAACTATATACTAACTACCTTAAGATCTTCCTATTATACCTTCTAATAGTCCTTTAAATAGTTCTAAACTATTTATAACTATTCTAAATAGTTTATAAACTATTCTACCTAGTTAATGCCTACTTTCTTACTACCCTACTTATATAGTAGTTTATTCGCTATATCTAATACTTCGCCTAAGATAGGCGTGAATCCTCGCGAATTAAGGTTAAGGATATATAGGATAAGCGTCTCCTATTTAGTTAGGGATAGTTTTGAATAGTTTAGTACTATTTCTAGTTAAAAAGGTATTCCTTTAGCACGTTAAGAGAGAATATAATACTTGACGTTAAAGGCCTTAGTAGCGCGTTGATAGCTATTAAATTAGCCTCTATTATATGCGGTAAAAGCAAGCTGTAGCCTATCTTTATATTAGAGTTATTTAGAGTAGTATTATTAAGGTATTATCGCGATATAGATAGTATTAGTATTGCTAAGGAATTTTAGGCTATTTAGTAGTATAAGCTATTTAGTAGTACTTTATATTAGTACTTCTTAATAAGGGATAAGTACTAAAATTTATAGTTATATACACCCCTAGTATTTTACTTACTTAAAAGAGCTTAGAATTAATTAGGGCTACTACTATTTTACTAGGAAACTTTACTTTTAAATCCTTTAGAAGCTTTTAGCCTTTCTTAGTAAGCTAGTAGTATAGCCTATTATAAGTTAGAAAGTTTAAATATATAAGAATCTCTTTATACTTATCTTTATTACTAGTCTTATTAATAGCTACCTTAAGCGTATAATAGTCCTTTAAGGGCTCGATAACGTATTCCACCACCGAGACGGCTAAACCACCGAGACGGCCACTTTTTGCTTGGCGGAAAATCAAAGATTCAACCTTTAATAACAATTTAAATACTAGAGCTATTAAGCTGAAATTTTAAATACAGATATATATAATATAGATAAAAAAGATTATAAAAAATATTCTAGGATATCTAATAGCTTAGTAAGCTATATAGGTATAGAGAATACTAGGTTACTTTTTGTATATAGCGTATAAATACGTACTAAACTAGCTAAATAAGTTATAATAACTTTAGAGCTACTTTATATATATATAATACACCTATTAGCACTAAAATTATAGCGTGCAGCCTAGACCTATTAGAGAATTAGCGTAGGGAGGGTAGAGATTTCTAAAATTAGAAATATATAAATAAATATTTTATCTAGCTAGATATTCTTACTTCTTTTCTTTTAATAAACTTTATATATATATATAGTAATAATATAAATAGTTAACTACTAGAAATAGCTTATATAAGCTATATTTTAAGGCAGTGTTAGGATTTTTATAAATACCTATACTTCTTAAGCTAGATCTTTAGTTTAAAAGGTATTTACTTACTTTAAACTTATATATAGCTTTATTTAGTATATACTATTCTCCTCCTAAGAAGAAAGTATAGCTTTCTAATATATATAACTTTATTTAGAAGGTTTTCTAATTTTTTATACCCCCTACCTTCTACCTACTATAATAGCGTTAAATCTAGGCTGCACGCTATAATAACTTAATAGCTACTAACTAATCTAGTAATAAGTAAGTCCTAAAAGTTATATAGCCTATTAGTAACGTTTAGCTATTAATCTATAGGTAAAGGTAGGTTTTACCTAAGATTTCTTCTCTTACTAATAACTACTACATTACGTAAGCTATAGCTATATAAATTTAATACCCACTAGATTATATATATATCTATCTTGGTTTAAAATTTTAAAAGAAAATATTAAGGTTTGGCTTTGTTATTAAGATAATACTATTTGATTTTCCTTGCCAAGAAATTCTGGCGCGCTCAGTGGTGTGGCGCGCTCGGTGGTGGAATACGTTATAGATTATCTTACTTTATTTTTTATATAAGTAAGGCCTTATATTCTACTCTATATTGCTTTAGGTGTTACTTTAGCTACGTCTCCTTAGTTAGTTCCTAGCTTTTTATAGTATAGGATTATTAGTTACTTTAAGCATTATAAATATACTAGCTTTATAATTTATTAATAAGCGTAGCTTATACTTTTAGAGTAGAGTAGAGAAGATTCTTTTAATCTAATTAAGTATAAGTATCTTTTCCCTAAGTACTTACAACTATAGAAAAGATTAGCCTATTAATTAAGCCTATTTTAGGGTAAGCTTTACTAAAAGAGTATCTAGAAAGTCCTATACTATAAGCATACCTTTAATATTAGTAACTTTATAGGCTTTTACTTTAGTATATAGCGTGTTCTATTCTTTATACTAGCTCTTACTATTTATAGTACTTTACTTTACTTTTTCTAGGTATACTTAGTACTAGGCGTAAGTAAGATTCTTTAAACTAGTCTTTATTAGTATAAGCTTCTCTTTTAGCTTTTAGATAAGCTTTTAAAGAGTAAATTTCTTATTTAATACTAACTTTATTATAGTAGATGCTAAGAGCTTAAGATCTATTATAGTATTTACTTAGTTCTAGAGATTTTAAAGATATATAGCCTTTATTAATTAGTTACTTATAAGAGCTCTATACTTAGTAATTTTTACTTAGTAGTAAGTAGCCTACTTAGTAGTAGGTAACTCTATAAGTAGTAGTAGTTTTAGTGCGCTTATAGTAGCGTTTAGAGTATCTAGAGCTACTAGGTTAATTTAGTCTTATACTTCTCTACTTATAGTATAAAAGTAGAGCTATATATACTATTATAGCTAGCTTATATAATCTTTAAGCTAGTAGCTTCTAGTAGGGATAGTAAAATTAGTTATAGTAATAAAGAAGGTAATTATATAAAGATTAATAGATTAGGATAAAAGATAATTATTAGAGTAATAGAATCTATTATCTAGTAACTAAAAATAGTATAAAGAGAAATACTATATTTCTTAAAGTACTAAGCTTATAAATATAGAGGAAAAATAAGCTAGAGAAGTAGATTTATATAATTAAAGTACTTTTTATCTAAAGGATAAAGAGAGCTAAGAGCGTAGGCTATATAGATTTCTTAGGCTTAGAGGAATATAGTTCTAAAAAGCTCTAAGAGCATACTCTCTATATGATAAATATTAAGGTTTAGCTTTATTATTAAGATAATAATGTAAAGCACTATTAAACCACGCATACTATCAAACTACGCAGAAATGCTTAGTAGAAAATTAAATATTTAACCTTTAATAACTATTTTAATATTAGAGCTATAAAGCTAAAATTTTAAATAGAGATATATATAATATAGATTTAAAAGGCTATAAAAAGATATTCTAGGATTTCTAATATCTTAGTAAGCTATATAAGTATAGAGAATATTAGGTCACTTAAGCTCTATACCCTACAATACCTAATAAACTAGCTTAATAAATTATAATAACTTTAGAGCTAGTATATATATATATAATATACTTATTGTTAGAATATAAGAGTATATTTAATACTTATATTAATCTGCTCTTATTTCTATATATACTCCTTATTACCTAGTAGTTAAATACTATA
>ML977043.1:87337-159094 GCA_010015675.1 Byssothecium circinans | reverse complement strand
TACTAAAGCGCGGTGTAGAGGGAAGAGAGTATAGGGGGGGGGGGGGGGGGGGGTATAGGGGGGAGTATAGTGGCTAGCTTAAGCAGGTATCTAGGGACCTATAGGTAAACTGGCGTCTTTTAAAGGGAGGAAGGCATAGGTAGGATAGGCTCTCTGCGGTAGAGTAGCTATAATAAGAAATGCCCTTACAAAAAGTGCTTAGCACGTCTATTATACCCCATGGGAGGCTCTATATAGATAAAGGCCCCGGCCAAATCTATAGGACGAAATCAATACCAACCAACCAACCAAATCCGGGTATTCTAAAGCGAACTCTACGAGCCTCTTAACATCTATTTGTCTTTTCGTTAGCTTTGCTTTACGTTGTCCGTATCCGATATCCAAACTTACATGTGTTTTGCGAAAGTTTGCTTTTCATCATCTTGATGAGCAGCTCAGAAGATTCAGTAACCGCAGTTTCGCCTTCAAAGCTAGGACAGCCAGCGAAAAACTCCTGGATGTGTTACTTTCCAGACTTGTACTTGTATACTCAAGGCCAACCTTGGTAGTGAGAGCCTGATGACTTAGATCAAGCCACTTTCGGACCTAGTGAGCATACTCAGGAGGCAGGATGACTCTTGAGCCCAGCGTCGTGATGGTCCGAAACGGTCTCTTAAACTACATGCACTGCTTGGCTTCTTTTGCCGATTCAACTAACTTTCTGCAACTCAAGGCGAGAAATCCTTCTTGAACTGATCCTTTCCCGTCTGGGACGGAAGCCGCGATAGCTTTCTTGTGAGTCCACTTATTTGGAAACTTGTTGACGAGGAACTCTTCTGAATGAGAGGATTAATCTCTAACTCAATAGCAGATATTCCTGAGGGGAGATATAAAGGATTAGAGTTGAGAGGCTCCGGGTAGGTATCTTCTCTGCCAGCTCATCAAGGACTCCCATGGCTGGAAATGTAAGAGCGAAACGCAATGAGCAATAGTCTTTGTAATAACATTTGGACGGAGAAGTAAGATCGCATAAATACATGTACCTGTATTTCTTGTTATTATACGTTATTTCCGTTCGGTACAAACCAAAACTACAAGGGGTAACGTGGACTGCACGGTCACACCGCTTATGCGCGGTCAGTGAGTGTGGGTCATGTGGGGTGCGCCCGCACAAAAATTGAGCCTAATCTAAGAATGGATGTACTATATACTTCATCCGCTCACTACATGCGTAAGCGAGAGGAAAAAGTGGGCTTGAAGAGTCACGTGACCCACAATTCACCAACCAAAAATCAAAAGACGATGGAATCAAAAACATACAACAGCAGGTATTCCCCCATGGTCACCCACTGGAGTACTAATCCGCCGGTATCTTGCTTATATATGGCTGAGCGGACGGGAAGCCTAGTTCTCAAGATCCTATAGTCGTATGTGATATCAGATGGAAACAAAGCGGTACAAGAAGCGTTGGAACATGTATCCCGCTCACCTGTGCAGTACGCCATGTCTCATCAACAAGTCTTCAACTTTACCGCTAAGCAGACTAAGGTGGACCCAATTGTCAAACACAGGATTATAGCCTCAGGAGTTAATCCCAGCAGCAGTACGTTTAGCGTCGTCTTATTATTGATGAACGATAATGTGGCAGCCAATCCCCGGGGCGTGCCTGCTTCAGCGAAGGCTCGCTGCATGGTGCCCTCGCCAGAAGAGTCTCAGGCAAGCGGACCTCACTCTCGTGGGAAGGTGGTCTTAGAATATAACGCACGTATAATATCTACTAC
Source organism: Byssothecium circinans (assembly GCA_010015675.1). NCBI lineage: Eukaryota > Fungi > Ascomycota > Dothideomycetes > Pleosporales > Massarinaceae > Byssothecium > Byssothecium circinans. The sequence goes on along the minus strand of ML977043.1, from coordinate 157,334 downwards.
TTTAGGCAGCGTAGTATGTGCTGCATCTACCTTGGGTACGCGTTGCAAAGTATCTGATCCGGCCTATTCCCCCAGATTTTGTTTCTGCGAGAGACGGGCATTCAACCCTTCGCAGACTTTCTGCGAGGCTTCGTATCCGCTCTCAGTAACCCATCTGCCGAGTCTTCTGACATGCCGAACCCCCATTTCAATCATCTATTTCTTGTTCCCAACGTCTAGCGCCAAAACATTAGCCAGTATTCCCAACAACAACACCGCCTCATCGCGCTTATGCAGACTCACTGAATTGAAAATGGATAATATCTCCATCCTGCACGACATACGTCTTCCCTTCTTGACGATACTTCCCCGCAGCCTTGATGGGACCCATGCTCTTCCCGCCCTCGCAAAGATCGTGGAAGTCCTGGTAGGCGACTACTTCGGCTTTAATGAAGCCTTTTTCAAAGTCGCCGTGGATGGCTCCTGCGGCTTGGGGAGCTAGACAGTTGCGTGGGATGGTCCAGCAGCGGATCTCTTTTTCGCCGGCTGCGGGAGAGGGAGGGAGTTAGCATTTGCATTTGTATGTGGGTTGGCGCGGGGATAAGGGTGAGGGGAAAGAGGGAGAAAACATACCTGTGAAGTAGTACTGGAGACCGAGCTTCGTGAACCCCTCGGTGATGATCTTGTCGAGTTTGGACTTCACCTTGGTCTCCTTGAGGAAGTCATCCCGTGCGGCGGGGTCATCCTTCATGCTGTCAAGCTTTTCCTCGAACTCGATAGAGAAGGGTATGATATCCCGTGGAGAGCCTCCATGCTCGGTGACCCACTTCACGATCAGTGGTAGATACTTGCTCTTCTGTCGAAGGTAGTCTTTCATTGTGAGATTGACGAGGTAGATGGTGGGTTTTGTGGTGATGAGCTGGATCTTTTCGTTTATGAGGGCGATTTCTGCAGGGGTCCAGGAGCCGTCTCGGACAGGCTGGTCGTTTTCTAGCATCTATTTGCCTGTCAGCAAGCTTTTGGCGCGGCGGTTTAGGGGAGGGGCTATGTTGGGTTGACCAACCGCTTTGATCTTTATTGTCGTCTCGGTGAAGAGGGGAAGCATTTTGTACTTCCCACCAGCCTTTTTGACGATGAGTTCTTCGGCAACTATCGTCTTCTGTAGGATATCTAGGCACAATTGAATGATCAGCGGACCATAACTCGAGAATAGGAATAGGAATGCTGACCAAGATCCTTCTTGCAAAGCTCGCTTTGGATCGTATCTAATCAATTAACTCCTGAATCGGCGTGGTGACATAGGTGGAACTGACTCAAATCCCGGACGGGGTCAATTGAGTCGTCCACGTGCAAGACTTCGTCGTTGTCGAACGCTCTGCCTTCCACGTCAGGTACAATGGTACGAGTAGAAAGAAAGAAACTCGCACCTGACAATGTGGAACATGCCATCAACCGCCTGGATATGCGAGAGGAAAGCGTTTCCCAGACCCGCTCCATCCGAAGCCCCTTTGATGAGCCCCGCGATGTCTGTAACTTGAAGGTAGGCGGGATACATGGACGGCGGTTTCCAGAGATCGCACAAGAAGTCCTACCTTCAAATCAGCGGTGTAAATTACGAGGTACAAAATGCGCTCGACACTTCAGATGGCCCTAAGGCTTTGTATCTACGTGTCTAAAAAAAATAAAATAAAGCGTACTGACACTTCCCTTAGATAGACTTTGCTAACTTTGCACCCCCTACTTAGATGATTTATTGTTTTCTTATACAGGTCGCGTACAACACTCGCACTCCATCCTCCAACTCCCCCAATTTGGAATCAGAAACCTACTTACATATCGCGCATCCGGCACCGCACACCGCGCCTCATTCGGCTCAATCGTGCAAAACGGGTAGTTCTCAGCCGCAGCACTCTGCTGCGTCAGAAGATTGAACAGACTCGACTTGCCCACATTGGGCAGGCCCACGCATCCCATTTTGAGGTTCTTGCGGACCCTGCCGAACGCAATGACGTTGTCGGCCACATCGGCGGTATCTTTCGAGCTTTTCTTTGGCGGCATGGTGGATTGAGATATTGCGCCGAGCATACAATGTAGAGAGTAGGGTAAGAGTTGACAAGTACGTACTTTCAGGAAGACTTTTCAAACACACAACGGAAAGTGGCGCCATTATGCACGGTTCGCTGGGATTTACTGTAGTGTACCATGGTAGCAGGGGTGCCCTGCTCCACGTGATGTTGGTATACTTTGAATGTTGTCGAATGGTTTCAGTAGTTGATCGGGTGAATGAAGTAACGGAATTAGACAGAGCTGTTACTCGTCCAATATCGATGTAATTAGGGTGTTGCGCCAGATCGGCAAATCTCTAACCCAAACAACAGCAGGAAGGAATTCAAATTTGTTTAACATGTGCCTGCCTCAGCAGGTAAAAGGCAACGAACCGCGACCCCTAGTAACGAATGCTAGATCAAGAGAAGCAAAGAGTAATGGAATGCATGATGAGGTCAACGCAAGCCAGAGTTAGCTAGTCTGTCTAAACCAGGCGCTGGGCCATCATCATGGTACTCACATGAGCTGTGCATATATATCAACAATCCCCAGAGAAACTACCATACCTTCTACTCCTCCCAAACTCTCGACATATCCTCCAAGGAGAAGGCCACCACACTCCCAAACACAACTCAAAACAAGGCAGTCCCCAATGACAAAAGTAATTTAATTTCCTCACAAGCTCTACCACCGTCACTAACACGCAACAAAAGTCCCACCCATCTACAGCTTCGCCAACTTCCCATTCTTCTGCCCCGTAAACGTCGCAATCAGATCCATCAACGCCGGACTCAAGACATCATACGTCTCCAACCCCTCCTTCCTAAACTTAGCCCTCACCTCGTCCATGCCACTCGGCTCGAAGCCCTGCTCGATGATACTCGACACGAAAGCCGCAAACTGCGGTTCCTGCCAGCCGTCGCTATCGCTGAGCTCGACGTGCACAAAGTCCAGGCCCTTGAAGGGGTGGTCCGTCACGATGCGGCCGAAGAGATGCACGCCGCACTCCTTGCAGGCATTGCGCTGGATGGCGGCCGATTCGTCGAGGATGGTGAGCTTGTCGGCGTTGGCGGTGACGCTGAGCTTGTCGACGGGGATGACGCCGACGATGGAGAAGAGGGCGCCCTCGGGCTTCCAGCACTTGGAGCAGCCGCAGGCGTGGTTGTGGGCGACGTTGCTGCCGAGCGTGACTTCGACTTTCTTGGAGGGGCAGTGGCAGTAGAGTTTTCCGCCGGATTTGTTGGCGTCGCCCTTTTTGATGCCGTTGTCGACTAGGGGGTGGAGCGAAGGGGCCATGGTGTTGTTGGTATTGAGGGGGAGATGGAGATTTGATTGGGTGGGGATTGTAAGAGCTGGTGGTTTTTATGGGCAGTGGCTTTTTTGGAAGAGAAGGATTCTACGAGGGGAAAGAGGGGGATGTGGATGGAAGGTTATATATGCGGCTGCGGTTCCGCAATCCCGATCTCCAAACCTCCTCTGCAGGGACTCGACGCTGAGATGGGGCCGACCGATCTCGGCATCAGTTCAAGGCTATAATAGCGTAATGCTCTGCACATGTGGAGTGCTTTTTCTCGCGTTCAATTTAAGAGTCGGGAAGCGCAACCACTATCTGTGGGGTGGTGTTGGGTTTACCTCGTTGAATCAGGAAGTTAAACCCCGCACCGATTTGCGGAGCCGCTCACATCACAGAAAAGTAGGGAACACACCTGGGCAGCTCCTTGGGACAGCCACTCGAAAGTTCGGAAGCACGCCATCTTTCCAATGGATTTGGAGTACATGCGATTCGTTGGAGCAGGCTACGGGATTATTAAAGGCCCGCGAGAGGCGAACAATGGGAGACGCTACGGGGACGCTTCCGATTTCACGACGTCCTCGTACCGAAAAATCGCGATTGGATGCTCCATGAGTCTTGGCTTCTTAGACTCTGTTCCTAAGCTATCTGTTTCCACAGGTAATTGCCAAGGCATTCGACCTGTGGCTGTCCTCGCCTCATCAGGAAAAGGAAAACAGTATTTCTACGTGAAGCCCGTTCTTCTGTGGTAAAGTTATCTCAGGAGGGATTACATTATGAGCAGACTAATAGTTTCCGTAGCAACCTTGGAGGAGCTTTAAGAAAGTTCCTGGAGCCTGGTTTCTAACGTTTCAACACCGGAAGCTACCGTTTTGAAGAGGCACGCTACGAAAACAGGCCTGCACACCCGGGAATGCCAGCTACGCAACGTGGGAAAAAGACCGTCATGGGGCGGAAGCGGGGGAATATATTATTTAATCACTTTATTCAGCCCCTCCTTGTCTTGGTAGTCTTCTCGGCAGAGTTGTACTCCCGTCTTGATTTTTGGTATCCTTGGAAACCATCTTACTCGACTATACTTGCTTAGCTTATCGCAATTACGTGCATGCACTTATCCAGGGAACCATACTCTTGCGTTATTGAGAAAGCTAGCAGTTCCAACACTGTGTGAAGTTCCCCGTCAAAATTCTAGCAGAGCTATACCAACTCATCACATGGAGATACCGACCTGTTAATTCCCATCTTATTCGGGTAGTGCTGGTTTCCTCAACTCCACGGCACCCACTCTCTGCATTTAACCAGGTTTATCTAGCATTGGACCACCTTGCCGAATGCCTCGTAGAAGTCGATTTAACCCTCATACTCTTAGCAGCTACCTAAAATACCCCGCTGTTTCCTCATCGTCAACTTACATTTGCACCCTCAAGCGTACAAAACTACCTTGACTCAATACTCTACTAATCCAAGCCTTACAGACTCCGTCAATCAACACACAAGGTTATAGAGAATGCGAAAAAAAAAAAACCTCCTATCTCCGCTCCCACTCTCCCCATCTACTGCCCCGTCAGTCAACGCAACAGACACACACACCAACTTCCCTCGAGCTCAGTACAGTCCTCTTGACTCTCGTGTTGTTGTAAAAGCAGGTAGTAAGCGCTGCGCTCCTGTGGTATGATGCCGACTCCTCTCCTCCACTCCATAAGAGAGCCACGTAAGCCCTGTCGGCCGCTGTTTTGCACTTGGTTTATAACAAGGTAAGCACCGTCAACGGCGTCCTGCTGCTCTTTACAACTCTTCCCAATCTCTCGTTTCGTCACTCGAGTGCATTCGTGCTGGACTTTGTCGAGTTTAGCACAATGAACCTGGAGAACAAAATGCGTGTTGGGATTCGAGAATAGTTGTGAAGCATGTTGCGGACTCATATCTCATGGGTACATTTCCCCGTCTTGTCGTTGGAGACGCGACAAGCCTTGAGCCCGATAACCAATCAGTATAGTCTCTGTCGCCGGGACCTTCATTGAGTAAGGCGATGTTTCGAAGTTGAACCTGCTCAGTGCTGACGTCGAGTGATGTGAAATTGAGGATGCGTAGTAGTGACGCTGATGTTGTTTTGGAGGACAGCACGAACGGTCAACACGAGAGGAAATGATTGAAGTAGGATCGAGATCTATTTCTCTATCATCTAGAAGATGAACTCAATGACAATGGCATCCGAAATCTTGCCTGCATGCTATTTTGGTATCCAGACGCCGCCCATGACCTGTTCACATTACGAACCTGCACAAACCACCCAAAACATAACAGGCATGCTCGTCTACGCGAAAATGAAAGAAAAAGTGTTGAAGGGAACTTTTCGGGGCCGAGCCGTTCAGTCGTCCTCGTCGGAGAAGACCTCCTCACCACGCTTGCGGCGGGCCATCCTCTCTTTCTTCTTCTTCCTCATTTCTGATCTGTAAAGGAGTTAGCATATACTCTGATGGTAGTAGAAGGCGTGGTGGTGGTTGAGGAAGAGGAAAAAAAAAAAAAATTTTTTTTTTTTTTTTTGGTTTGGCGAGGGAAGGGAGGGACTTACGATGTGAGCTTCTTCTTCTTCGACGATCCTTCGATCTTGTTGCCCATAGCGTCGAACTTCTCTTCCTCCTCGCCCTTCTCGGTGAGACGGGGACCGGCACCCTGACCCTGCACCCAGTTGTGGCCAGATGGCGTCATCTTTCCGTCGACGACAGCCCAGACTTCCTCAGTGAGATCGCGAGTGAACTCAGCGGAGTGGGTAATGATGATGACACCACCCTCGAAAGCCTTGATGGCCTTGGATAAGGCACCAAGTGAGTCACGGTCGAGGTAGTTGGTGGGCTCGTCAAGAACGATCAAGTGAGGACGCTGCCATGAGCAGGCGGCGAGCACAACCTTGACACGCTGACCACCGGAGAGACCACGCATACGCGAGTGAGAGACGAGCTCGGCGTCAAGGCCGAAGTTGGCGCAGTGAGCCTCAATCTCCTTACGGACCAGAGGACGGAACTGACCGCTAGCGAGAGCCTCCTTCTGGTCGACCTCGGCGACCATCTTGCCGTGAGAGGCGAGAAGCTCGGAGCGGGGCAACCAGGCGTTGTCGGCCGTCATCATAGGGGTCCAGCGCTCGTTCTTCATGCCGATGTTCTCACCAAGAGCGAAAGAGCACTCATACTCGTAGGAGTTCTTGAACTTCCTACGGGAGTTGATACCGATGACACGACGGGATGTGCCCTCAATCTTGTAGACCTTGTCCATGGCCTTCTCGTCCTCTTCGGTGACGATCTTGTTGGCACGGTCCATGGTCTCGCGATCTTCACCAGTCTGGAAACGCCACTGAATGTACTCGGAGGGAGTCTTGTCCAAGTGGTGGTCGATGTGAGCGAAAGCGTGCTGCTTGATGTAGGCGATACGGATGTTCTCGTGCTGGTAAACCTCACCCGAAGTCGGGATAAGCTCACCAGTCAGGACGTTGACAAGAGTGGACTTGCCAGCACCGTTGGGACCAATGACAGCGATACGGGAGCCGAGAGAGCACTGGAAAGAGATTTCGGAGATCTGAGGCTTGGAGGTACCGGGGTACTGGAAGGACATGTTAGAAACGCGGACAATGGCCTTGGCCTTTGTCTTGACACCCTCCAGGAAACCAGGCTCGGGGAACTTGAATTCCATGTCGGAAGCGCTCAGCTCGTGGTATGAGCGGGCAGAGGGCACACGCTTGACGAACGCATCCAAATTACCACGGTAACGCTTAAGCTTGAAGCGCTCGTAGTGGATAACGTGTTGAATGATGTTGTTCAAGAACTTGCTGTCGTGCGAAATGACAATGGATGTGCAAGGCGAGTTGGTGAGGTAGTCCTCGAGCCACTTGACGTTCTTGACGTCCAAGTGGTTGGTCGGCTCATCCAAAAGGAGGATATCCGGGTCCTCGAAGACGGCACGGGCAAGAGCCAACTTCATCTTCCAGCCACCAGAGAGTGCGGTGATGGGGCCAGTGAGCTGGTCCTTGGTGAAACCGAACTCAACCAAAGTCTTCTCGACTTCAGCCTGGGAGGTGTCGATGTTGACAGCCGCGAGCTTCTTCATAGTCCACTCAATGACAGTCTGTTCGGTATCGGCAGAGTCAAGATCGTGCTCGACGTAGACAGTCTTGACCTCGTTCTGCTTGGGGAAGCCCTCTACCTGCTCGTTGTTGATGGCACGCATGAGGGTGGTCTTTCCGGAACCGTTGGGGCCGAGCAGACCGTAACGCTGGCCACGCTTCAGACGGAGATGGGTCTGGTTAAGAAGAATTTTGGCACCGTAGGCCAAGTTGAAGGTGCAGTTGCACAGATCCTCACCCTCCTCCTCGTCGGGCTCGACCTCATCTTCAGCAGCGGCACCGGGGACGGCACGCTTGCGAAGAGCGTCAACAACCTCCTTGGCCTTGTCGTCACCGGTGAGAATGGAAACGAAGGCAGCGGTGTTGGTAACCCAGTTGATGGGCTCAAAGTCCTTCTCGTCGATGAGCTGACCGCCAATAGCACCGATGTAGTTGATGACGGTCTCGAACTTGTCGTCGACCTTGGGCAGAACGGCCTTGAGGTGGCCGGCGACGGTGGCGACATCACCGTCCTTGGAGATCTCGGGGATCTTGCCGTTCTCCACGTGACCGACACGGATGAGGGTGTCGAGACCCTGCTTGGTCTTCTCACGAGCCTCGGGGTCGGCGAGAGTATCGTAGTTCTTCTCGAGCGCAGGCATGAGCTTGGGCAAGAAAGCAGCCACAATCTGCGGGTCCTCGACAAGCTTGCACATGTTGTCGACAATGACGGCCGATTTACGCTTGATGGCCGTCTCGCGTTCGACAAGACCACGCTCGAGAAGGGGCACCATGATGGCCAGAGTGGGCTCGTGGACATCTGTGACGAAAGTGGTGGCACCGAGCAAGTGAACGGTCTCCGGGACGTTCTCAGGCTTGGCGATACACTTGATCAGCTCGGGGATGAAGCGCTCAATATCCTTGTTGGAGATGAGGGCGCAGATGTTCTCCATGGTGGCGTAGGCCGCCTTCTTGACCTCAGGCTTGGTGTCCCACATGGCACCGGAAATGACGGGGATCAAGTCGGGCACGCGGAAAGCAAGCTGGGCAGGAGCGCTCTTGACGAGGATCTCAATGCACTTCAAGCCAGTCATCTTCTCGGGCCACTTGAGTGTGTTGGTCAGCGAGTGGATGATGTGCGGGATGATGGCTTTGACGGCGTTGGGGTTGGCGGCGGACACAATCGCCTCCGAGGCAGACTGAGCGGCGAGCTTGACGGGGTTCATCTTGTCGGCGACAGCGTTGAGCGTGTTCGGGAGCAGGTCAACGAGGTAGGGCTCGACGGCCGGGGAGATGGTGGAGTGCTGGGCGATGGCGCGGATGGCATCGAGGGCACGCTCGCGGGCGGTCGCATCCTTCTTGTTGTTCAGCTGTTTTCGCAGCAGCGTAACGGCACTGGAGATCTGTTAGTATGGCTGGCTGAAGTGTGGGGTGGCGAATTCCGCCGGGTTGGTATTTTCGACTCACTTTGTGGGCGCATCGCCTTCCTCGATGTCGCCGTTGATGAAGGTTGCGAGGTCAAGCGCGGCGGCGTTGATCTCGTCCTGTGCCTTGGAGATGGTGAGTTTGCCCAGAAGCTCCTCGAGCACCTTGACGGATTTCGAGTTCTCGGACTTGACGTTCTTCGCCGTGTGCGCGGCAGTCGCGGCGGGAGCCATGATGCTAGACGTGTGAGGGTTTCGTCGTAGGGTACTCGGGTTTCTGGTGTGCTGTGTCGACCTGTCGAGGGCAGACAAAGCGCGGTGGAAAAGAGCGGTCTGGTGGGGGAGACCGTGGAAAAGCTAGAAGGCCTAGCGGGGTATCTCTGGAACTGTAAGCAAGAAAGCTTTCAGACGGCGTCAATGAGGCCGTGAGACACACTGAAGAGAAAAAGGAAAGCCGTAGGGCGGTTGCAGCGGGGGGAGGGTGAGGGAGAGCAAGAGGATAGAGGGGCGGCGGGCTGAGTTAAATACTGGCCAGCCCACAGAACTTTTTTTCGCTAGCGGATAAGATAAGACATAAGCCGCGCATGGGCCAGTCTCCAGTCTCGGCAGCCTTGCGCCTGCGCCCTCAAACCCGACATCCACCAGGCGATTGTTAAAGGGCAGTTCACAGATAGTAGATGGATTTCGTTTGCAGTCTCCATTGGACCCTCGGTATCCTCTCCCTTCACACCGCGACTCAAGTTTTCCGTGGCGACTCGAGGCTGGCGTACAAGCTGACCGCCTCCCCAGGCTCAAACAAACCCCGGCAGTGTATCGGAACCTCTGATTATGCGCCCATGGGGACAAACTCTGAATTGATAGTCTGCATCGATTCCTCGAGGAAAGATATGGTCAAGTCCATCTATTTCGAATTCACCGTAGTGTCCTCTCTCCGTCTACAACAGCGCCCAATAGATAGCACACGCAGTTTCCTCTTCCAGTCAGACATGTTCTCTACCCTGCATGTAGGCAGCCTCAATCACGAATGCCCGAACCAGGCCCCTTGCCACACCTGAAGTCTCTCGCGGGGTTGCGAAGGCCTACAGTAGCAATCCCGTATAAAGTCCCGTCAAAGCTCTGCTCACGTTGAAAAAATACCAATTGATTTCCATCTCAGTACCGACTTTCCTCTGCTTCACGAGCGCGAGGGTACCACGCAAAAGTACCTACCTCATTTTGCATATTTCGCCGAAGGAAAAAATATCCACAGAAATTGCCATCGTTGCCATCATTGCGGATACCTTACTTTGCCACCTCGTCGGGCACTTCAGGCGATGCTAGTTCTACATCGCTCTCAGCCTCGGTCAAAGAAGCAGACGTGGGATCAATTCAATTATCCCATAGATATACGTGGCCTCGACCTTCCGATCAGCATTCCCGCCCTGAGACATAATAGTCCCGGCATACGCGCCTAACTCGCTGATTCCCGAGCCGTGCGGTGAGCAAGTCCGATCGAGCCCACGCTATTCCCATTGCAGTTAATCCCGTCTAGTCTCACCCAAAGTCCCTTTCCTTTTTTTGGTGGTTTGCACTGCACTGCGTGTGCTCAGTGCTTCCAACCATCCATCTTGACCCATCAAACGACCAGGTCATCCAAAATATCCTATGTAGCTCCCCATGCATACACGCCTTTGCGAAAACGTGTGCTTGTGCTCTGACATACAGCGTCTTTCTTCAATGTTCCGTCGATCGCAAAAGATATTATATCACCACTTCTCGATGATTACCCCAGATCCCACCCGCCTCACCGTTCCTTCCCCACAGTACGCTTGGACGAATCCGTCTCGTCAGCGGTCTGGTGTGACTTGCATGACAGCGACGGCCGGTAAATAAGCCAACAAGCAAACTCCGCAAAACTCCTGAATTGCTGAGCTGTAGTGGTAACGCAGCTCCCAGTAGCTTAATTTCCCGAGATTTATCTTTGCGCTAGAGGACGACGACGGCGTGCTCGCGCCCGTGCTGCACGCAACTGTCTTTACGAATAGATAGGTGTTGCAATAAAAAACTTTCGGCTACTATATGCATGGTTGGTCCCCAACACTCCAATCCCCCTTCTGCTCTTCTATCCATATCCAAACCGTAGTATAAAAATTCCTGTATAGATGCAACACCAAGTCATGCATACCCTTCCCACATCCACGTCGTACCTGATCCAACACCAACCCCCCTCCTCTCCGTCGGCCATCCCAGTTCGATCGATCAAAGTGCCAGACTCAGGCGCCTCCGGGTATCCAAAAGTATCCGCGAGACACAGAAATCCAAAATCCCTCTTAGGAAGCCGAAAATGCATCAAAAGTGCCGCCCCGATAAAATGCATGGCCAGCCCAGAATTCTATACCGAACACCGGTGTATGCCCAGCTGCTCAAATACTCTGGGAGAAGTAGTGGAAGAACCAGAAGCGCCGCAAAGTCGAATTCGCATCTAAAAGAATATGCCGTCTATATGCTATTCGGGTATCAGGCGAAAGAAAAAACCAAGAAGAACCTCACTCAGGGCTGCTTTTTGATGCCGCTGCCACTCTCCATGGTCGTCTTGACTAAACTGCTGATGCGCTTAACCGACATGGACGAAATGTCAAAGTGGATCGTTACCAGCCAGGCGCAGAGGAGGTTGGCGAGGTGATGCAAGACGTATGCGTAGGTAACGCCGTACATGGCGGCGTATGCGGCAATGGAGAAGAGAAGCATGTTGGTGAGGAGTCGGTATCGTGACTGTACTCGAGGAACCATACGTCCGGTGCTCAACGTCTCGACGAGGAGGATGAAGGGCATGATGGAGAGTATGTTGTGGTGCGAGGAGAAAGGTGTGAGCCAGTGGACTGCAAGATTCCGGATCCAGACAACGAGCACCGGGAGGTTGATGGGTAGAATCCAGATCATGAGAATAAGAATCGAGTGCGTGTAATTGTAGAAATTGTAGTTCGTATCCAGCCGCTGTGAATTGTCAATATCAATATGTGGGCGAGAAATCGATCGACCACTCACCGACTCCCTAGCGAGCCGATAGCCCCGGGTACAAGTCGCAATCTGCACGATGCAAAGCACCATGTAAACGAAGTGATATGGGATCACTGTAGATACCAGCGACAACAAAATGCACGTCGTGATGAAGCGACGCTTGGTGGATGTCACGGCAAAAGCTGCAGGGGTCCGATTGCCATCTTCATTTCGCAATGCTGAAGATGAGACCAGTCCATACACTGTCGCGGAGAGGTAGATGATTCCGACCACGGCATAATTGAGAGCGACACAAGTAGCCACACACATGAGGCCAAACAACGGTATCAAGAACCAAAAGAAGTTGTCTTCCAGACCTAATAGCATCTCATGATCCGAATTACCGAAGAAGTTGCTAGCGTTGTTTGGGCCAGCGTTGACTAGCCATGGGGCGTTGGATTGGCGATGAGCTCCTCCAAGCGATATGGAAAGGAAAGTCAAAGCAGCGAGGGCAAGCGGAAGAGAAGATCTGACGCATTCGTTCAAACCTTCTGCGAAGCTCATGAAGATGCCGGACTCATCGTAGACACTGAATTGTTGACGTAGAACAAGAGCAACGATGAGTATTGGAAAGGCTGCGAAGACAATGCGGTATCGCATCCATAGCTTCCCGAGACTGCCCAGTACATCGACCTTCACCGTAATATCCACGCTGCTGTTGCATGTGGGATCAGTCCAAATCTGCAGAGACAGTCCGTTCGAAGGGTGCTTGGCGAAGAAAGGAGGTGGCATGTATGGTGCGACCCCGTGAAGATTGATGCTCGCATGCTCAACATTGACGAAGAACTTGCTTTCGTGGACATCGGAAATATATTGTCGTAGCAAAGGCGCGAACATTTCCTCCTTGCCACATGGCCGTTGTCCAATGTGGAAGTTGTACGCAAGCAAGCTCGATTCGAAAGCTGGAACCTTGATGTCCGTGACCAAAGGGCGTTTTGCAGGAAGGTGCAGGCTCAATCCAGATGTCAATAGGTGCTGCAGGCCAATATCAATCTGGTGCAAAGAATCAGCAGCGTTGCTGAATTCAGCAATGACCCAGCCACCACCATGTTCTCCAGCTTTGTCAACAACGGCTACAAACTGATGCTCGGAAAGATGTTCCAAGCGGTACTGTAGGTAGGAGAACGGTTGCTCGTCGGTCTTGAAAGGGAAAGAGGAGTGCTTGGTGGAAGCAGGCACCACGATCATGTCCGATGCAGCGTTCTTGCACGCTAGTCTCGTCGATCCAGGGCTGTCGCCGGAGAGGTCCATGTTCATCTGGAACAGTGCTGCTGTTTGGCCGGTCTGGTACGGAAAGACACTGCAGATGAGAACTTCGAGCTTCACATTGTCTCCTATGGTGTCTAGGCTCTCGTTTGTCAATAGTGTAAACTTTTTGACATCGGTTGAATCCTGTGATGGGATAGGAAGAAGATGAGCCTTTGGTCTCTGTGAGGTTTGGCCAAGGCTACGCAGGACGAGCCTGTCGCCCTGGGGCACAATAGCGCTATCCTCTTCCAGGGTAAGAAGTGTCTTCGCTTCCTTGAGAGGTAGGGTCTTTTCCGCGGTATCCTCAAGACCAGTGAGAAACCATCTCTTGAAGCCGTGCATGCGTTCTGCGCGAGGGACCGTCTGCGTTGGCCTTGACACATCGATAACATCGTACAAAGCGCGCACGATGCTCTTTCTAGCTTGATCACACCACGTGATAGCCAAATGGTCCATACCAGTCCATACATTGGGCATCGAAGACGAAAACACAGTGAAGCCGTGGGTTTCGGGTACCAACGACGCCAGGCTTGCGAAATCGGAGGGCACGATGGTATCCAGTCCTCCGCCAGCGATGGAGATGAGAGTGACGTGCCACAATGGATTGTCAATAGCCCATTTCTGCGAGTATGCGTGTCGCCAGTAGTCGTTCACACCCTTGTAGAGGCGTACGATGTCTCCGTCAAACGACACTGGTGGCCGTGCGTGGGGAGCGGCAAGCGTGACGATGGTATTGATAGATTTTGATTGATAGTTGGGCATGGTGAGCATCGTTCGGGCAACCATGCCCCCCATCGAATGGCCCACAATGATGACAGAGGTCGGGTCCGGCAGATCTGAGTCGCGCAAGGACCGCGACGGCGTGTGGTAGAGGGACAGGATGAAGGCAATGGCATCATTGAGGTACTCGGCCTGGTCGAGCAGTGTCTGTCCGTGGAAAGCAGTGAAGTCCTCGTTGAAGTCGACGGTGAAGAAGTCGAGTGGCCTCTTGCCGGCTTTGGCCGCACTCTCATCATGTCGGAAGACATTCTGGTAGTGGTAGGCAGCTTCGGCGGCGAGTGGGCGGACCTGCTTGTAGCTACCGGCATTTCCTGGTATGAAGAGCACGGGGGCGCCTTTGACCTGGAGGCTGTTAGCAGAGGCCCTCTGACCATTGCTCGTCACATACCCTCGTGTCCTCGTCTATCATGCCCTCGCGGTACAGATACAACGAGTATTTGGTTGCAAAGCGTGTATGCTCCGTGTCAAACTCGTCGTACTTGACAAATGAAGGCCGCATGTAGGACATTTCGCAACCCTTGGTGTCTAATTGGCGTGTTAAGAAGGATTGTGCCATCAGGTACAGAGCTCCAAAGCCGAGCAGCGTCGCGGCCACAGTGTAGAGCGAGCATGCCCAAGGGTTCCGCATCCGCGCCCACCGCCGGTCACGGTCAAGCATGCTGTCGGATGTGATATCCTTTTCCGCCAATGAAGTCATTCTGGATTGTGTTCTAGCGGTCGACAAAGGATATGCGGTGAGCTCGGAGATGTTGTGCGGACGACTGTTCGTAGCAGACGAGTACAGCAAAGGCGCATATACGTCGATTTCCCCCTCTGTCGTGTGTGTATTGCCTGACGGACTCTTCTCGGATCCTAACTGCCCTCGCACGCGCGGGCTCCCATAGTCGGCCGTGGGGGGTTGATGGTTGGGATGATGTGCCGCTTGGGGAGATGAGGGCGTCGCTGCATTTATATGCCCTCCTCTTCTCGTTTCCTCCGCCCACAGTCGCTCCTCCTCTATTTCGCCCCTCGCCGTCGTGGCTCCTTCTCTTTCGCGTGGTGTTCCTGCCGAAGCGCTATTCAAGGTCAACACCGCCCCGTAATTGGTATGGTTTCAGTCGTAATCGTAGTCGCGGAAAGAGCAGAGCGCAGGTAGGAAGCACTTGAGGCATCGGTTAGTCAGCTATATCGAGTCGATTGGAGTCGACTGGAGCCTGAGCTGGTGCACGAGCGGCGCGTGGTTGAGTAATGTCCGGCGAGGGCGAGGCAAGTGCCAAGAGACGGGTGGAATGCGCGATGCTCTGGAGAGGGCGGCGGAGAATGGGGAACCGCCTCCAGCTGGTCTTTGCCAAAAGAAAGGCAGCTATCGCAGTGATGTGTGAAGCCGAGGATGGAGACAGAAGGCACCGCGGAGGACGCCGCGTAGGTGGCTATTACCGCAGTATGATAAGAGGATCCCGATATCGATTGGACGGGTCCAAGTAATAAAACCTCCGGGTGGGGCTCAAATAGCGCAGGCAGACCAAGTACAGACTATACTAATTATAGAGACTCTTCTTGGTATTAATGCTTGAAGCATCCCAAGCTGTCCGATGTCGTCTTGTTCTTCACCAGTGCTTTCTGTTCCAACCACGCCCCTGACAGCCGTTTGCGGCACGCGTCCTCGCTTAACCTTTCAGCCACATTTAACGTCTGCGACCATGACAGCAGCCTCATCTTCTTGGGTTCATCCCAATTCACTGCAGACGTCATCCACCAGTTGCCCCAGAAAAAATTGTTTCAGAGCAACTGCCAATCCTCTTCAGGTTAGAAGGCGTCGTGCATCGCCCTAGCGCAGGAGATCTTCGCACATGCAGCCTGGACGACGCCAGCTTTTGGCGCTTGTCACCTTTTTATAGTCTTGTTCACCCTAACTTCTGCTCCAATACCGATATTTGTCGACCGCGTCGCAGGCGCTTACAAATTTGATTAGAGTTCCTGATTCAGGTCAAGATTGATTTCAAGAGATAAGGATCATCTTCAGTCCCATTCTATGAGGGCCGATTCCCCATTAATAAAACACTACCTAACTCTCTAGTATCCAGATGTCAACCAATGATAGTGCACATGTTACGCTCCAGGACTCCAGGCTTGTTTATAGTCACGTATCAGTCCATGAGGTCTTCGGCTTATGACATCATTGCAGCTTGGAGCAGAGAAGTGGCCGAGATCCATACAAAACAATCTCGTGCTTGGAAAACAGCTTAAGAAATACGCGTGGACACTCTAGGAAATTTCTCAGCAGTAGATTTAGTTCCAACAAAGTTGCCCAATCATCGAAGTCGAAGCACGACTAAAGGGACCAGTTGTGAGGGGTCGTGGCGATGAGAGAAAGATCGAACGAGGAGTGGAAGAGAAAGACGACAACTGAACAAGAAAGGGTTGCTCCTCGAACTCTCGCCTTCACGGTACGAAACATATCCAGGAGCACTTCACCGCTGCACCACGATACTAGACCTAGGCTTTCAACAACGTCCTCGCTCACTACGCAATGCAACACCTTCATCCGAATCATGATAATGTACCAACACACGGCGATAGTGTGCGGTCACTACACAATGTAACAACATCCGCATTAGAGTTCGGCCTTGTTCCAAAATCCAACGCCGAAGCCTCGATTTCTCTACTTGCGAAACAACATATTAAACATTCCGTGGTCCAATATGTTCTTCGAGCAGGCAGAGGAATTGTCAATCTCTTCATCTCCACAAAGGATCACCGAGGAAGCGGAGGAGGGGACGGAATCTTCTCCTTCCCCACTACTGATTTGCAAGGCGACGGCAGTTTCTCCAACCCTGCAAGAGGAGGAATCAAACCCGTGCCAAAGCCAAAGAACAGCATTGGCGATGCAGGCATCGTGCAGCATCTCCATGGCTTCTCTGACCCTGATGCTGACGCCGGACTAGACTCGTACTACTCCTCTTTGGACACAACTGTTGCTCAGACGGCTGCCATCTCCACCTTGATGCCGCCCACCCTTCCAGCATTTGCAGACGGCCACGGCCTCTCCCCGCCTCTGACAACGATCACTACCACGAGCCTATACGATCACCCCTCTTTTTATAATATAATTATAGCTACTAAAGCTCAGACTAGTCAACAATCAACCAAGCCCTCAAGCGGGGCCCGATTTTTACCTGATTGATCATATCAATCAGGTCAATCTCGGGCTCCTACAAATTTGGCTTCAGGTCAGGTATTAGAGATTTTTCGCTTGATCCGCTTGATTGACCTGATCTTGTTTGATCGTCTTAGAGGTGCTAAGACGGGTTTTTGAAGCCGTAAATACGTTAAATATGAGCTATATAGACGATTCCGTGGTGTTGAGGGTGTAATAAGCGATTTCCTAATCGGGTAATACGTACTCAGGACCCAATTTTCCGCCCGACTACTAACGACGCCCCCGCCCATACACGTACTATGCCGCGCGCTCTACGCAATAAGGGCAAACAGGCTACCCTGAGTACAGTAGTCAGGTTGCCGTCGCCCCCCTGGGTTCCTGTCGACTCACAGAGCACCCAGAGCTTTGAAACTGAGCTCCAAAACAGTACAGCTGAGTCCTTCAGCCAGGACGCGACGCCTACTCTCGCAGGGCCTTCGGACGCGTCGTCAACGCCCTCTCGTACACCTACGCCCTTTACCCGCGCCGGCCGCAGGGCGCCGGCGTCCTCCATCGGTGCCACAGTGTCCTCAGGTGCTGCCGACAGCTTAGACGACAACTTTGACGCGCGCTTTACGGATAACTTTGATGGGATTGTCTGGCAACGTCTCTCTACGTACACGAAGCCTCTGCGGACGCAGCTATATAAGAAGTCAGCTCTTTATAATCACGGTTACCGCGTCGCGCTGCGCGCTAACACTAGGCGTATATTCTTCGTCTGTCGCTACTGCCACATACACAATATATCCAGCGCCCTCGGGGGCAACGGGATACTCGAGACGACGAGCTCTACGACGTCAGCGTGGAGACATATTGAGTAGAGGATTCGGGGCCATAACCAGTCCCGCCCAAGTACGCTTGCAAACCAGCGTCAGCTGGAGACTGGGCAGCGTACTCTTGGGTCTCTTATGGCTAGCGGCATGCATGTACCGCAAGAGGTTTCTAACGCCCTTGGAAACTTTAATCAACAGCGCTTTCGACTAGCCGTAGTCAGCTGGCTGGCTGAGAATAATCACCCTCTGCGTGAGGTAGAGACGCCGGCTTTTCGCAACCTCCTACGCCTCGCCAACCCAGACGCCGACCGGGCCATATAGAAGAGTAAGGCCAGCGTCTTAGCCTTTCTAGTAAGGCTATACACAAATCTCCAGCCCCAGATGCAGGCTGAGCTGTCGCGCTCGCTCAGTAAGGTCCACTTTAGTTTTGACGGCTGGTCTATGAAGGGCGGCAAGAGCGCGTTTTGTGGGCTTGTTGCCTACTACGTTAATAGTAGCGGTAAGGTCTGCGACCTGCCCATTGCCCTCCCTCAACTCTCTGGCGCGCACACTGGGGAGAGGATTGCTACTGTGGTTATTAAGACTCTAGAGAGCTTTAGCATCAACAGCAACTCTATCGGATACTTTACGCTTGATAACGCGACGAATAACGACACCTGCGTTGACGTACTAGCTGCCTATTACGGCTTTATGGCTCCTAAGAGGCGTCTCCGCTGCTCACCTTACTCATTCAACCTGGTTGGCCAAACCGTGATATTTGGAGTTGACAAGGACTCCTTTGATAACGACAACGCGCAATTGGGACTGGAGGAGAAATATCTTCGTGAGTGGCGCGAGAAGGGCCCCATTGGCGTCCTTGTCGACGTCGTTCATTTAATATCAACGCCTTAGCAATATAACTTATTTAACGAGTTTCAACTATCAACCCGCGAAGAGGGTGAGACGGGCCCGCTGCTTGCACCTATTAAACCCGTCGTTACCCGCTAGAACAGCTATCTCAACTTTATTAAGAGAGGCGTTAAACTCCACCGCCCGATTGACGCCCTTACTGATCACCGCGCGGAGAGAGCGTTGAGGGATAAGGCGTCAGCCCGCGCCTGGGGCGAGGCTCGGGGGGACGCGACACCACCCTCCAAAGGCCTTACTGCTGGCGATTGGGATATAATCAACCAGTATATTTGAATCCTCCAGCCCTTAAAGGAGGCTACAAAGAGACTTGAAGGTCGCGGGGCCTCCGGCGGTTATGGGGCTATTTACAAAGTCTACCCAACGTTCGAGTATCTCCTTAACCACTTTGAGCGATTAGTTAAGGGATTTGCGGACGTTAATTTCAATGAGGCTAACGCCGTAGAGGACCACGTCAAAATTAATATCATAGCTACCCATAAGAAGCTCTCCAAGTATTATAGGCTACTTGACGCTACGCCGGTGTATTACGCTGCAACGCTCCTTAACCCGTATTACAAGTATTACTTTGTAAACTCTTGGACTAGGGATTACAGCGACTGGCTTATTACTGCAAACGCCCAGTTTAAGGTGCTGTGGAACGAGTACAAGGACGACAGCACTGTCAACTCACCTCCGCGCAAGAGAGCTAAGCACGTTAGTAATATTGACGACTACACCGACGGGCTTACCAAGCCTCTACGAGTTGATACGACGGCACCCCTCGTCAGCAGCGATGATGAGTTCGAGAAGTGGTGGCACAACGAACTAGGCGTGCCTGGGGATCACTCGCATCGACATGATCCTATTGGGTACTGGCTATCTATTAAGGATAGGTTCCCCTGCCTTTCTCAGCTAGCTATTGATCTCCTATCGATACCAGCGTCCTCTTGTGCCTGTGAGAGGATGTTCTCTGAGGTTGGTGATATGATGGAGCCCAAACGCCGATTAATGAGCCCTCAATTGATCTCCACAATCACCTGTGTACGGGCTTGGCGGAAGGCCGGTTTCAGTCCACCCAGGGCTCCTTCGGGCGACGACGACTGGGTTGAGCTCTCAGAGCAGGAGATTCAGGAACGATTTCGAATATCCGAGTGGGATGACGCTATATAGCTTCATACACACAAAATGTATACGTAGAGGATCAATTTCATCAATCAATCAACCAATCTGGGTCCCAAATCACCATCAGGTCAATCAGTCCAGGCCTCTCGGGTCCCGAGGACCAATCAGTCCAGGCCTACGTTGAAAGCCTGACCTGGTTGATTGTTGACTACTCTGCTAAAGCTTGCCTCAGCTGCAAGTAGCTCTTCGTCCACACACTGTTCAGCGTGTGCATGAAGACGAACGCTTGTAGGTGCTTGACGCACCTGAACTGTCTAGAAGAACTTGTCAATGGTATGTATAAGACGCGGTGGGCCCGTGTCCTAGGTGCGGAGGTGGTGTCTGTCGGGCTCAGGGTGCGCGGGTTGGTGTGGAAGAGGACGAGGAGCAGGGAATAAAGTAAGAGTGAGTGTTTCTCCTTCAAATAAACGTTTTGTTTCCCTTGGTTCTTTCGCCCATCACTTTCGTTTGCAGCCTGTTCCTAACACAGCTGTGGACTGAGCAAACGTTGACTAAACCGCTGCCTCTTCAATGACCATTTGAAAAAAACCAGTATCCGCTCTATCCATACGCATTCATTCATCCAGTGTAGAAACATTTTGCAAGTTGTTTATTTACCACGCCTCTTCCACGAATCGAACCCACGCGCAAAAAAGCAGCTAACCTAGTCAGGTTCTCCCACGATAAGAGCAGTGGCTATCTCTTACCCAGAAGACCGAACGGAAATACGCAGGCGACAGAACCGAGGCCCTGATAGGCAGTGCTTTCATGAAAATTGGTGCTTGTAATTAAATATATATAGGGTAAAAAAGCGTTGTGCGGGATATATTGGTCTTTGCAAAAATAGGTTGCGCACCTGGAAGAAAGTGTTCACCTTGCTGCGACCATGCACTTGAATGCTCGCTGGTTTATTCAACCTCTCGTGGAAAGGTAGTTAAGGGAAGTGGCGAAAGTGCAAAGTGTAACATTTTATGTAAAGTACTACGCGTTGTATCTACCTTGGACAAGCTTTGCAAAGTATCTGATTCGACATTTGTGCTAAGATTTCATTACTGCTACTTCACGTCCTTGAACTTGGCTGTAGCGACCATGGTTGACTCGACCGAGGCCAATAAAAGGTGCCCACCATGAGCGTGCCAACCTAACCTACATTAACATTTGGCCTGGTGGAAATGCATTCCGAAGATTCCAGATACCTTTCGTCCTTGACCATCGACGTACATAAGGAGGAACTGTAGTTATGACTTTTCCAAACAGGCAAGGCTCCAACCAATCACCCACTCTCCTCTTTAACTTATCTTGGCTAGGTGCGGATAGAGGCTGTAGCCGTACCCGTGCCGTACCATACTGACGAATTGCCCTTGGCGCATGATTCCTTGCTCTTTTGAACAGTCGAGGACTTCACAAAATTTGTGCTCATCACTGAGGATAAAACACCCCCGTAGGCGGTGTGGCTGAGGCGTGAGCATGAAGATAAGGGGCGGCGTGTCACAGCCAGCCAGCCACGTTTGGAGCGCGACACAGACCGTGCTCACTGCCTCTGCGGGCAGAACAACACGTAGCGATGTGCTGACCAGAGCGGCAGAGTTCCAAATTATGTTCTTCATCTCCTGAATACTTCCTCACTCATGCAATTAACCAACACCGAACTATCTGGATCGAACTCTGGATGACGATGGGGCTCAGAGAACGTTGGGACGATTTTAGCGCGCAACATCCCCGCCTCGTTGCCGCGGTCGAAGCCGTCAAGCCTTACGTCCCTCCTATTAGTATGTGACCTCCAAACACTCAATTAAACATGAAGCACTTGAAGGACACGATAGTCATGTGTTTTTACGCTTACATCAATCGCGCTTCTTCAAGTGTCCCGAAGGCGTTGTGATGAAGGACCACGTGATCTAGCGTTTCATCTCGCACGCTGCAGTCCCTTCATAGCTTCGGATGACGTACACTGAGGCTTTCTTATACAGTTTTAACTGACTTCGTACTCTGTTTTCTAGACTTTATAACCCTCCACTATGGCTACTTCATCGGCCTGGGCATCGTTGGCACGCTCATTTTCTGGGGCTCATCGTCCCCAGCTTACAGCATCAGTTTCTGGGATTCCATGTTCATGACAATGTCTGCCTTGACAGCATCGGGTCTCAACACAATCAACGTCAGCCAACTCACAACTTTCCAGCAGGCTGAGCTGGTCGTCTTAATGATGCTGGGAAGTCAGGTCCTCGTCTCATACTTCACCATCGCCTTTCGGAAGCATATCTTCGAGAAGCGCTTCGAGAATATTGTAGAAACGGAGCGGGAAAAGAGGAAGAAGACGACGAAACTTAGTTCCGTAGTGGGCATGACGGGTGCCATGTTTGGCATGCAAGTCATGTCGTCTTTTGGCAAAGGCCGTCCACCGAGTAAACCGCGACGCTCGAAAACTATGAACGACGTAAGCTCGCCGGCAACTGCTGTCGTCTCCCCCAATGAGACATCAGTTCCCGAAGCTCTCCAGGACGGCTTATCACCAACAAGCGAAAGGCCTCAACAACACCAACACGTCGGTTTCCTCGAACCTATTCGGGAGGGTAGGTCCTTCGACGAGTCGCACGCAGCCACATCTGGGCATTCAATCTACAAGACGCACTCCCATCAGAGCGAATCTACGAGACGAAGACCTCAAACTGCGGAGTCCAAGGTATCTCTAGGCTTCAACGTACAGACATTCTTGAAGGAACAGAAGCGCAACGTCGGCAGGAACGGCCAGTTTTTCAATCTCTCGTCCGAGGAGCGGGAGTATCTCGGTGGTGCGTAGCCCCTGGAACTAATGATATTTGTACTTACGTGCAAGACGATATGCACTGATGCCCTTCTGGAGGAGCTATACTGACTTTATACCCATTAGGTGTCGAATACCGCGCCCTTAAATTCCTCTCCGTATTCGTCATTCTCTACTTTCTCCTGTGGCAGTTATTCGGCGCCATGACCCTGGGCGCCTACATGTTGAAGTATGAAAAGGATGCCTGCGCTGTCAATAACCAAAACTGCTTCTGGGCAGGCACCTTCCTTGCCATATCCGCATACAACAATGCCGGATTCACCCTCCTAGACGCAGGCTTCATACCTTTCCAGTCATCCTATTTCGTCCTCACGATCGTTACTATACTATCCCTGGCAGGTCCCGCAGCTTTTCCCGTCTTCGTTCGATTCCTCATCTGGGCAATGTCGACGTTGCTGAAGCTCTTTTCCAAAGACCAAGAATATGGCGTATGGAAAGAAGGCTTCGACTTCATCCTCAAGTTTCCTCGGCGCGTCTACACGAGTATGTTTGCGGCTAGGGATACGTGGATGTTCGTCCTTACTTTCATGAGCTTCGTTGTGGCGGACTGGGTTTTGATACTGGTTCTCAGCATCGGCAATCCGACAATGGAGGCGATACCGCTGGGTCAACGCATCTTTATATCGCTTTTCGAAGGATTTTCCATCCCATCGGGAGGATACGCCATTGTTTCGCCATCTGCCATGTATTTCGACGTTCAGGTTCTGTGGCTGGTGATCTTTTATACGGCAGCTTATCCTCATATCATCACAATGCGGAAGACGAATGTCTACGAAGAGCGCTCTCTCGGAATCTACGAAGGCGACCAAGCTGAGAAGGATCAGCTTCATTCCCCCAGTAGTAGTATCTTCGATGCCGACCTTCCATCCAACGCAAACGATGCAAACGGTGCAAACGGTGCAAACTGGGACGAGATTTCACAAACACCATCTCGCAGTAAGATCTTTTCAGCCGGCCGGCGCGGTACAGCCTTCGTAGGCCGGCAGATCCAGCGCCGAATGACTGCCTTCCAAGGTGTGGGCGTTGCTCGCAAACCAACAGCAACAGCACCTCCGAACCCACTTCGCAGAGCCGCGACTATCGACTTCGGACGAGCTTCTGTCCATTCGCTTCACGACCACGAAGGCACCGGGCCGCCAAGTCTTCTTTCACAGCAAGTGCGGGGCCAGCTCAGTCATGACGTGTGGTGGATCGCATTGGCGCTATTCCTGATTACACTCATCGAGACGCATCATTCCATTGAAAAGCCCGTTGTTTACAGCGTGTTCAACATCCTCTTCGAGATCGTTTCTGGATACACGAATATTGGTATTTCGGTTGGTCTCCCTGATCAAGCGTACAGTTTTACAGGCGGCATGTACATGGGAAGCAAAGTCATTATGATTCTTGTTATGCTGCGGGGTCGGCATAGGGGTCTTCCAGTGGCGCTGGATCGTGCTGTTCGGTAAGTTTACTCAAAGTGCAAATTACGTTGTCCGAGAATTTATTTCGCTAACTTTTAACTTAGTCTGCCGGGGAAGAAACTCACTGAAGATGAGGAGGAGGACGCGGAGATTCGGAGTTTGTCTGCTTTTTCGCGATAGATTTGGCCTCTGGAACGATGGAGGAGGGGTGAGTTCAAAAGTAATGCCGACATTTTGCTTCAGACGGCAATAGATTTTCTTAATCCGTAGAATTTTCTTCTCCATACTTCGACGTTCCGTAGCGACATCAAACGGGTGCAGACTACCTATGTGGCAGGACAGTCAGTATAGATACCCGGCAGCGGTCTGGCAACGTTTTCCGTAGTTGGGTTTCCTTTATTGCGGTTTCAAGATCTCTATACATCTCAGCAGTATACGTGCGGCTATCGCTGAAGCTTCACTGGTATGCTGTCACAGTATCTCAGCAACCCTACTCATCGCTGGGACGACAAATCCTGCTCAAGATATCTTCACCGTGACCTTAGCCCTTTCCAGGTAGATGTGCAGCCTCTCGCTCACTTCAACAACACCCAATCGATAACAAAGCTATGCTCTTCACGCCCTCGCCATCTTCTCCACCAATCCCTCATGCCTCCCCACCGCTTTCCCCAACAACCGAATCTGCTACCCATATGCCACCTGCAACATCCCAAACCCGCTCTCCTCAAATGTCTCATACGTAAATCCCGAATGCCTCCCCGACGCCGGCCTCGCCATCGCCGCAAAGCACTTTAACCGCGAATTATGTACGCTCCCCAAGTCTAGGCCTGTCATTCGCTTAAACTAGAACTAACCGCCCACAGACGACATCGCCTACCTCCCCGCCAAACGCCGCGCACATCTCGCCTCCCTAGCATCTACATCCTCCGCCGCCGGTACCGACACCGAAGACCCCTCTCTTATGGACGCCACCGAGCCTGATATGGGCTCCCTCCTACTCACAGGTGAAAAGTCTTCGCGCCTTGACAAGCGCTTCTTTGGGCCTAAGTTGGGCGCGGGCCATCTCACGCAGCCGTTCCATTACTTGTATAGCGAGCGCGGGAAGTAGCTTACGGTTAGGAAGTTGAAGACGCTGGTGACGATTGAGAAGAATGCTGATCTAAAGGAGTTGAGTGTCGGGGGAAGAAGCATTTTAAGGGGACTAAGAGGAGGGCGAAGAAGGAAAGGGGTGAGTATGAATAGTGGGTGGGGTTGTTGGGTCAAACGGATGTGAGATGAGAGTTTACATGGCGCTTGTTATTCTTGTGGTAGAGTTGGAGGAGAATCTGCTGCTTATAATGGATATTCTCTCGGATGAGAGAATGCTACCACATAGCGCTCATGTGCCTGCCATTATAGTGACGGCTACATAACCACCAAAACCTCGTTTAACGAGATAAAGTGGTCCTACTAGAAGATACTCGATAAACTCTTAACGTTAAGCAGCTTTTCTTTGGTTGCTCACTGCCCAGCAAAACTGTATCAAGATTTCAACGATAGGGTAGATCAGTATGATGGCCCAACAGATGCCAGATAACGAGAGGATAGCAATAGAAGAAATCCAAAACACTCTCTTCATCGGCTGAAAACTCGTCGCTTCATCCGCCGCGAAACCTAATTCCCCGGCGGGGACGCCCAGGGCCACTTGCATAGATTGAAGAGCGAGCGCCAGGCTTGCAAAAACAAAGAGCAGGTTCGCGAAAGAATGCTCAATGATAGCAGTAGTAGACCAGTGTAGTCTGGCATAGTACCAGTGGTTTGAAGCGGACGGCGGGCGAAAAAGAAGAAGGGCAACGGAGAGTCGATTCAGCCGCAACTGGCCAAAGCGAAAGCGCAATGATACCTCCGCATCCAATTCGAGAAACCTGTTGATGAAGAGTGCCCACTGGTGCCAAGTAATATCCACAAATTCGGGGAACAATAGCGTCTGTTTTGCGATGGTGAAATCGGTTGGTGACTGCACAAGATAAGCGTAGGACTTGAGAAAGCCTACTGCAGCTCTGCGATGGGCTTTTTTATTGATGCGGGACATTGGCACTCCCGCCATTTCGCTCGCGGGCTCCAAGTGCTCTGCCCAAAAGGCATGATTCAAAAGACATGCCGGTAGAGGTTTGATGTAGATTGTATGTCGTGTCCAGGCCAAGTGTAGATTTGGATCGTCGCAAGGTATGATCTGCCGTCCCTTGATTTTTTGCCGATGGAGCGGATCGATGTTGTCCACGGATCTGGTGGAGAAGAGCCACAGTCGATCGTGTAGTTCGTCTAGGATTGGTGTGCCTATCTCTTTGTCCAAGAAATTGTGCATGGCGTCTCCATCAAGGCGCATGTGAGGTACTCCGGGTACCATATGCGTCGCCAGACTTTGCGATTTGCCGCTACCTCGAGGAACACCTGATCCCGTCGGCAGCGGGTTGGGCTGCTGATAAAATCCAAGGTTTTCCGAATACAGCTCTTCATCAATCGTGAAAGGAACCGAATTGCTCGTAGGCATGTCTATCGCAATCTCGGGGATAGGACAAGACTGCTTGAACAAAAGAGGAACCTTGGATGGAACGGATTGGAATGCTCCGCAGCAAAGCAAGGAACCAACATAGAACTAGCGAGAAGCTAAACGACCATCAATACAATTCAAAGAACTCATGTGGTACAAGAGTGGAATATATAAAGCGAAAAAGACGATGAAGGGTGGGGTCGCTGCCTATGGTAGTGGTCCGCTAGTTACTGTATACGACATCAAAACCCAGCCTAGTTCCATAACGCGAACTTTCTTTGCATATTTTTTTGAGTTACCGATGTCTATGGCAGCTGAGTAATTCCGCTGACGTGGCAGAGGCGCATGAGGCTGCATATTTTCGTATTATGTCTTGGGGGGGCCAATGATTGATGGAATACAGTGGAATCTTCCGTTGGCTTTGTAAACACCTATTTCCTCGCGGTTTGGACGATTTCCGTTCAGCATCTTTCGCGTCTAAATCGGCGGCATCCATACCATAGGTAGCGTCCAATGTTTCGAAACTCGCGTGCCTACTGGGCTGCAGCCATTGGCGGTCTGATATTGTCAGCCTTCCTTGGCCGCGTGTTCGTCAAGACACCTTCGAGAACCGGAACCGCTGCACCTAGGTCAGGCTACGGTCTTCTTCCCGTATCTACGCTAGGATCTCTGTCCAGTCCCCACGGCGTGGAGTAGGTTTATGCTCTTTCGCACTGGCGGCTAGAAGTTAATGAGGCCGACACAGCATCATACTCCTCCATGGTTTAGGCTCTAATCCAGATACTGCCTGGAGTGCAACCCCTGCCCTTGACCATGTGATCGGCAGCCCTACCGAGAAGGAACATTTGGTTTGTTGGGTGGCCGACTTCCTTCCCGAAGATATTCCCGATGAGATACGAAAGAACATTCGTATCTTCACATACAATTACGACACTTACTATAAGAAGGATGCAGTACATACTACTATCGAAAACGCTGCGCAAAATTTCTTGAGTCAATTAAATTCAATCCGCCAATCAGAAGTCGTGAGTATGGAACATGGCTTAGTCTGAAGGATTTTTCCTTTTTGCCATTTCTTACGAGGCTCTAGGAGCGTAGCCGCTACCTGATCATGCTTGCCCATAGCCATGGAGGTCTTGTCCTCAAGAAGGTATGTATACATGTGTCATCAATGGTACAAGTCTTTTAAAGTAATGTCTACTCTCTCAGGCACTTGTTTCTGCCGCCAGGAGCACACACTTTGCGCACATCGTCGAAAGTACAACCGGGGTTGTGTTTCTGGGCACTCCTCACTTTGGCGCTGATATAATTATCTCGGCCATCGCGATCATGCAAGCATGGTTTCTCTCGCCCGTGAATTCGAATCCTGCCATCTTGTGGCCGATGATAGACTCCAACTATCTACTAGACCTACACGCAGCTTTCGGTGCGGTGACTGGGCATGCGCAAATCTTCAACTTCTACGAGGGTCGAAAGTCGACCATGAAACTCGGTCCCATATCTATAGGTAAATGGGTACGTTGCCGAGTCTGAAAGATTCCCATTCACGTTGCTCACTGTGCTAGATCGTGCACAAGAAGTCAGCAATATACCATGCGCCTAACGTTGTCAACAATATCGAGCTCTCACTCGATCACCGGCACCTTAACAAGTTCGGCAGCAAGGACGTCAATTACGTGGCAGTTCGCAACGCTCTACTTGAACTGATCCACAATTCTCTCGCGATCAGGAGGAAAAACACAGTCTATCTCGTGCCTTTCTCAACGGTAATGAGCTATACAGACCGGCACCTCATTTCCCAGAGCATCGAGGCCAAGATGAAAGCGACACATGAGAATGGAATTGTTCCCTACGCTCTTGTAGTGCATGGACTTGGGGGTGTCGGGAAATCCCAGCTATCGCTCAAATACATCGAGACCAACCGGTTTAACTACGACGCGATCTTTTGGGTCGACGCGATGTCCAATATCACCGCAATTCTCAGTTTTGAGCGACTGGCTCTAGGCCTCGGCCTGCCGGTTCAAAGATCCGTTCTCAGCGACGCGCCCCTAGAAAGCATACCGTTCATCCAACAAGTCCTTCAATGGCTGAAGAAGCACGACGAACTTGGGTACAAATGGCTGGTCGTTTTCGATAACTACGACGAAGACACCTACGAGATAGAAAGGATCCTTCCAAGAGGAAAGCATGGAAGCATTCTGATGACAAGCCAGAATGCTAGATTGGGAAAGATACTGTTCAGAGGTAAATGCGAAGAGGAAAAAATTGAGACAATGGAGCCCTCTGAAGCAGCGAGCCTTGTACTTCGTCATTTGGATCTTGACCCGAAGGCTGCGGATAAGACCCTTTTGGAGTACTCCGCTCTGCTAGCATCGCATCTTGATTACCTGGCTTTTCCAATTGATCTAATCGGCGCCTACATCGCGATCGAGAGTGGAGATCCCGCCGTCGTACTCAAGATGCTTGTCGAAGAGCTCTGGACTTGCGAGCTTGCCTCTCCGCCCGATGAAAACTTTAGCGGCATGGTGAAGAATAAGGCTGTCCAGCATGCCTTTGACCGTATCTTTGCGAGGTTGGCAATGGATTATGAGAGCTTAAACCTGCAAGAGTTCTTGACTTTTCTGGCATCATTCATGAATCCAGTTCAAGTCGAGCTTTTTCGACTCGCGAGCTTCGTTCCGCAACGGCATCCGCCTTACTTTCCACATTGGCTTACTAGCATGCTCAAATCGCCCAAGAAGTCTTTTCCCACGCCTCGCTTCAAGGAGACTCTGAAGATCCTGGAACGCTATCACTTGATACAGATCACCGGCGATCAGTGGCCGACCATTACCATGCACTCTCTGATACGATGGCGCATTTGGGCGATGCACCCCGAGCCACGGGAAATAGAGCGCTTACGTCGAGATTTTATGATCAGTGTTCTCTATCAATACATGACAGGAGTTTCGGACCCTGCATATGAATCGTTACTATTGTACCATGCGCCATTCTTGCTCCTATGGGGCGATGGTCGAGATGATATCCGAATCATGGGTCTGAGTCAGGCGTACACCTACCAACACCATCATCCCATTCTACAATTCTACAAAATAGGATCTTTCGCCAATAGCAGCTCGAACCAGACAGACGGCCTGGTGTCGTTTCTTATCTCAAAATTGGACCAGCACACACGAGAAGTTTTTTGCCACAGGGCCATTGGACTCGTTCGAAACTGGATGCAGCTTAATCCCAACTATGCTAAATTTGTTGTTCTTTCGGCAAGACATATACTCAACGCTACGGGCGCGGAGAGACAGTCCGTTAACAACTTCCTCGGCGCGCTTACTCTTCAAGCTGGTGGCGTCGACCTCGCACTAGAAATCAGCAAAAGTCTCAAGGCTTATCAAGATTACCGGGCGCCGTCAATTCTTGAGTCACAGTTGATCATCAAATCAAGGGAACTACTTGGCCAGGGACATCCCATCACGCTCAAAGCTGTCGATGCGTTGGCCCACACATGTATCATGGCTAAAGCCATGGCTTCGGCAGAAGAGTTCTCGAAAATGGCAGCACAGTATGCTTTGGAAGAGTACGGTGCGTTCCACGAGTTAAGCATCCGGTACCGATGCCACTACGGCCTTGTCCTTCTGGCGCAAGAAAAGTGGCCCAAGGCTACAGGGCTTTTTACTGAACTCGCCCTTCTAGCGGACGGGGTACTGGATGCAGTGGATACGCTGTTCATTTCTATTCGCTACAACCTTGCCATTCTCAGAGAAATGCAGGGCGGGGACGATGACGGCTTGGGGTGGACGGCCGTTGACGCAGCCATGGATGGCCGCGCGACTAACCACGGCCTGCGCAACGACACAGCTGTGCTGATTGCCAAAGCAAAAGTACATCTTTCTAAGATCTTACGGTATGCTGGACGGTTTGATGAGGCCATTCAGCAGGCCAAAGAGGCTTCGAAGTTGGCGGCATTGCACTTTCCATCAACACCGTTAGCGACTTCCATAAAGTACAGCTTGGCGAAAAGCATATGCGCACTAAAACTCTATCGAAGCGTCGGCGGCAACGAGTGTGAAAATGCGCTTTTGGAAGTCCTAGCCAGAGGCGTCGGAGTAAACAAAGCGCATTCAGCGGACTTGACCACAGCATCAAGCACCATTGCGTTCATTTTCTTCACAGAAGGACAAGGCACGACCACTAAATTGTCAGCAAATATCTCTAACCTCGGAAATCGTGCCGAGTTGTTTAGAGTTATCTTTTCAGAGCTCGGCTTCAAGTTCACGGCGGACACCAAATTCGCACTGGAAGATATGGAGTTGGTCAAGATAGGGAACCATGCGGTATCGCTAGATAATGCTCTGAACAGGGGTGACAAGTTTGCGCATTGTGAGGTGGCGGATCGTTCCATCGTTCAATTCGCCGCATTGAGTTTCGAGCATATATTGGACAGGTCAAGTGGTATCTCATTCCTTGCTGAAGAGCATGAGCATGCCGCATTGTGTTTTGCTCCTTGAGCGAATATCAAGACTGTTTATAGTAATACCATCTCGACAGTCAGTGAACAGGCTAAAGAAGAGCAGCTTAAGCTGCAGATTTATGATCCTAATCCTACGCTACATACAGCGTGTTCTATAGATAGGGTTTAGAATACCTATTGGTTTATCTAGTTGTTAAGCAGTACTGCTAGCTAGATTAAGTAGGTGGTGTAGCTAGACAACATCTTGAAGATTAGATAAGATATTGAACCAGCCAAGCAAAGCAGATTTTACAGCGTTGGTGTTAGATTAGAGGAGGTTGCTACACTGCGGACCCTCACGACATCAGCAGAGGCCAGGCCTGAGTCCCAGTCTCTTGTATGTGAAGGCGTAGTGGGTCCACTTCCAGATTCTTCGGCTATACAGCGGAACTGCGGGCTGTCAAGGTATTGACAGAGTCCAGGTCTGAGGCTCTGCCTCGCGTGTGGGAGGGAATAGGTGAGATGCGCCGCCACTTGTTGGCTACCCACTCTTTGAGTACACAGCGAGCTCTAGCGCTCCCAATGTATGGGTAGAGGCTAGATCAGTGGCTCTCGCTGTCCCTTGTATGTGAGGGCGTGAGTGAGTGCACCTCCCACACTTGTTGGCTAACACAGCGACATGGCGGGCTCTCACGATATCGGCGGAGGTTGTGTATGGAGTTTGATCTCTTGAATTTGAGGGCTAGGTGACATGCGTTTCCACACTCAATAGCTATGTAGCGAGGCCACAGGCTCTCAGAGGCGGGACCTGCGGTTCTGTCTCTCGTGCATGAGAGCTTGGGCGAGTGCGCTCCCTCTTGTCGTTCCGTGGAGAGGGCGCTCTCAGGTCGACTGGAGCGGTTTCTCGAATTGTGGAACGCTGACCTGAGGTCTTGATGGCACG
This sequence comes from Byssothecium circinans, assembly GCA_010015675.1. Lineage (NCBI taxonomy): Eukaryota > Fungi > Ascomycota > Dothideomycetes > Pleosporales > Massarinaceae > Byssothecium > Byssothecium circinans. Next base: position 125,293 of record ML977043.1, on the reverse strand, counting down.
TAGTACAATATCATGCATTTTCACGATCCGCGAAAAGTACGCGTAGCCTGGCAGCGCGACCGCACGGCAACCTCAGCAAGGCTCGAGAGCGCCGAATATGGGCTGATTGACAGCGCTCTCGTATACAAAGCGAGCAGAACAAATAGAATAATGAGCGACATGGCAGGAAAACCAGCTCGCGGTACCTCTTTTTGTCAGCAATATCGAGCAGTGCGCCAGGACAATAACCTCTCTGTCAAACCTTTCGCACAGTTTTGCAGAACGGTTCCAGCTTGAAATTGCAGCTTCCTAGCAACTTTCGAGGTCAGTTCCCTAAATGAAATGCATGCAACCCTTCTCTGACCATTTGTGATTGTGTCCTGTCGAAGTCATCCGAAGGTGAATGAGTCCATCACGTGATGCCTTTCCTCTTGAAAATCAGGCACCTACGTACCCTCTACGTCACTCCAAATCCAAATACTGACCTTATCACTTATCTCCAGCTAATCAGAAGCCTGTCAAAGGCGATTACAGGCGCTTCTGCCTTCCATAATCTTCCGGGACCTTCGACGGCCGTCTCTCACTTCCACCCCGGATAATCCTACCACCGGCTCCGGACGCGCTAGTGCTTAGCGAGAGGGCCCTGAGTATAAATACATGCCCCCGCTGCCCTCTCCTCTATTTCCTCTACACTCCACTTCAACTTTTGAGATCTTTTCCAGACTTTCCTTTGACATCTCAATATGTCGTCTCATCTCTACTTCAGACACTCTTCAAAGTCGTCTTACCTCTTCCACATCTCTACCCCACCTTGATGGGCTCGAGCTCATGCCACCCCACCTTCACCTTACCTCAGTGTCAACATGCATCACTGCCGGCCACCCTCAATGTCAGCCAACGTCACTGTCAGCCAACGTCACCGTCGACCAACCTCACTGTCAACCTCCCTCACTGTCGACCATCCTCACCGTCGACTACCTTCACTGTTGACCACTACTACCTCACTGTCGGTCACCTTCACTGGTCACCCTCACTGTCGACCACACACACCTGCTTGAGCTTCGAGCCCGCTATGGCCTTGAAGCCTTCTTGTATGTATCACCCACTCACTTCTCTTCGCTACTAACCTTCTCTCTCACTCCTGCCAGACACAAAAAAAAAGTAAGTCTCCCTGTTGTCTCTCACCTTGTGCACTCACTCACTGCTTGTCTTGCAGAAAAACAAAAACAAAAACAAAACAAAAAGTGAGTCTCACTCCTGCCTCTCACCTTGCGCATTCACTGACGTCACCCAGAAAAAAAACATTCACCTCCACTTATGGTCACACGCCAAGGTTGAAGTCATTCGTAGTAGACCTTCGAGACCCGCCGTCGCCGTCGCTCACGCATACGCTGGTGGTTGGACTGCAGGTTGGTTCGTTGCTTGGAACACACACACACACACACACACACACACACACACATGGTCAAGAGAAGGACACTGGTCAAGAGAAGGAACGCTGCAAGTTGCAGACAGCAGGCCTGGCATCCTTGCTTTCGAGCTTGTGTCTGGACAATGGTAGCTGTTCTGCGGTTGTGTATGGCACCGGCTTGGTCTGCATAGCTCGACCGCGCTCACGTCTCTCATGTTGCTTTGCTGCAAAGTAAAGTGACCTCTCACAGTCGTTGATGCCATCTTGCCTCAGACCTTGCCGCTGCCCGAACGGTCGAGTGGAATCTGAGCGATTAAGTTACGCGGCCTGCCGTTCGCACAGTCATGACAGCTTGCAGTGAAGGTTTGGTGGTCAGTATAAAGGTTGGTTGTCATGGTCACGGTTGTTGGTTGGTTAGTTTTATAGTTGCAAGGAATGGTCGCTGGTTTCATGGTTGCAAGGAATGGTCGTTGGTCTCATGGGTTACAAGTGGTGCTTGGTCTTCAAGGTAGTCTTCATGGTGGTCTTCAATGGTTTTATCAATGGTTCTATCAATGGTTCTATCAATGGTCGTCGTCGGTTATCAGCGTTGGAGTTCAAACAAACAAACAAACAATCAGACCTTCGGGTCACCCACCACACGTTGCCTTTTCTTTATGTGAACTCGCCGTGACTCGTACACTCGCCCCGCTTTGCCTCCTGTTTTTGTTCCTGTTGTTGCTCCTGTTGTTGCTCCTGTTCTTGCGTACCGCCGCCGCTTCGTGTTGTTACTCCCCGTTGTTGCTATTGCCTCGCCTTCTTCGCTGTATCACCCCGCCCACCTCCCCCGGATCGCCTTTCCCGGTGTTGTCGTAAAATCCCGCTGCCTACGCTCCCCCTCGTCCCAAATCGCGCGTCTTCGTCTTACCCATATATATATCTTCTCGAGACGCCGTGCCTCATCACCCACCCAGTGTCAAACCTTTCCCACAGCCCAACCAACCTACCTTCTAACCCAGTCCCACGCCGTCACCACGCCCTTCACTCCCGCACTTCTCCCAGCCGCTCCCTCTACCTCAACCTCAACCCCAACCCCAACAAAACTAAATGACGGGAAACGCCCACACCTCCCTCCCCACAAAAACGACCCCAACCGCATCCCTCATACCCAACGACCCTCCATCCATCCATCCATCCCACACCCCGCAACAAACAAAAAACAACCCCAGCAAATTCCACCGCACCCCACGCCACACCACCCCACCCTAACCCCTGCAAGTCCAAGTCCACGCTTCCACCCTCCAGCCTCCCCATCTCCCCCCATCAACCGAGCAGCGCAAGATCCACCCTACTACACAACCGTACCCACCCCATCACCCACCGTCTCTCGCGGGAAAGGAACACAATCTCAGGAACCAAGCAAGCTAGCTGTCAGGACCTCTCGGCCCGCCTTGGAGGCTCAAGGGACTGACTGGGTAGGTGATGTGGCACTGAGGGCCTTTTGGGTAGGGTTAGGTTAGGTATGGTTTACCGCCGTCTCTCGTATCATTTTCTCGGCGATACGCTCAGTATGCACTGGTAAAACCTGGTACATACATATACAGAGATATATACCTAGAGAGAGAGAGAAGCAAATCCAGTTCAGTTCGTGTTCAGTAACAGTAACATTTGGTATCATATACATCCCCAAACGCCCAACGGGCGCCACCCCAATGCGAAAAGCCCATGGTATATACAAGCACAAACGCCTCCTCTACTCTCTCTACACCCCCCAACCCCAAGAGACCCCTCTCAAAACCCTCAAACACTATTCCCACTCGGAAAAACCTCCTCGCAGGCATCGCCCTCCTCGGGCCCGACATCCTCGTCGAGAAGCTCATGCGCCATATCAATGACCCAGTCCTCGATCCCAGCCTCCAGCACCAACCTATGCGAGTTAGTAATCCGCGAGAAGGCGACATGATATGCATGCTGCACGCCCTTGAGCTTCGTCTTGACAGGCGTGTTCGTTCGCGTGACGATGTGATGTATGAGTTTCGTAGTCGCGTTGATACTTGCGATCTTGAGGGACTGTGTGGGGGAGAGCGGTTGCGTGTACAGAGAAGCAACGCAGTGGTTCAGGTACTTGATCAGCCGACCGATGCAGTAGTAATCGCCGGCGAGACGCGCGCAGCCGTGGTCGGTGAGGGAGAACTGTGTCAGCACGTCGAGCACCCTCATGCGGAGCTTCCAGATCTGCGCCTCTGGCACGATCTCGGGGGAGGGGAGGTCGGGGTCGGGAATCGGCTCGATCTTTTCGGAGAACATGCTGGTTAGTCGCTGGATGGTGTTGGCTTCTGTGACGGCTTGGTCTTGCGCTTCGCTCTTGGTCTTGATGCCTAGGGGTCCGAGGGAAGTGGGTAGTGCGGATGTGGCCAGGATGCGCAACATTAGGCTTATCTGAGGAAGCGGTTGGTTGCGGTGGAGCAGGAGGAGAACGTCCCTGTAAGGCATGGTCTTCCAAAAGCGCGTCAGGGCATCAGGTGAGGGCGAGGAGACGCAGCTTGTGGCTACGAGGTAGAGAAGCTCAAGACAATCCTCGAGGTTGACTTGGGAGGTGAGAAGCCGCTGCTGCGGTGAGTAGAGAGTGGCTGCTCTGGCTTCTGCTCTCTGCAAAGTGGCAGCTTCGCCTACGGGCGTCGCGACGATGTAGATTGATTCGGCGATGAGTGGAATGATCTGTTCGGTGGTCGCGACAGCTGTGCTGGCCGGCTCGTAGGCTAGGATGAAGTGCAATGCATCGATGATCAAGAATACAGGCGGGTAGTGCTTCTCACGCAGACACTGTGCCCATAGGTCAAAGAAGACGCGACAGATGCGCAGGGCGAGTTCCTGTGCACTTGGGGAGAGGCGTAGACTCGATAGCGAGTCGTACACTACTGAAGACAGCTTCTTCTCTGGCTGTGAAGGGAATGCATGCTGGGACAGGGCCTCGAGCACGCGGTCTCTGCCATTTGAGCACCGGTGGGCGAGCAGACGCTGCAGGAGGGCATAGCGGGTGTCGTCCTTCCAAAGATTCCGCAGCAGCGCAACGTCGATTTTGGTCTCGGCAGAGGGCGGGTGCTCGGGTGGCTGTATGCGCTCTCGCGACTCGCTCAACTGGAGCGCTGGGATGGGGCTGTCGTTGGTCTGCTGCCGCTTTCTCTTGTGCGTGTGTCGTGGTGTTGCGGGCCTGAGTTTCTCTCGCGGCTTGCTCGGCGACAGCATAGGCGCATCGTCGTCAAAGCCATCACCCTGTCGCGTTCTATGTGCCTTTTTCGGTGTCGCTGTGGGGCTCGCAATGGCCGTAGCAGCCGTCTTGTTTCGCGTAGGAATGGCCCGTCGCGTTTTCCGCTCCTGCTCTTCCCGGACGGTATCAAACCGGTCAAAGGCGTTGCTCGTCACCGTCGCCTCGAGCTGGCGCTTCACGTTGGCGTTCTCGGTCTTGAGCTGCTCCCTGGCTTCATGGTGCTGTCGCTCTACGGTGGCCAGACGTTGGGCCGCGTCCCGACGCTCTGCTTCTGCGCGCCGTCTGAGGTTGTCTGCCTCGCCCGCCTTCTTGTTGGCCTCATCGGTCGCGGTTCGAAGTTGAAGCTTGAGATTCCGCCTCTCTAGCTCGAGCTGCAATCATATCATTAGCGTCCGCCTCTTCCAGCGTCCATGACATTCCTACATCTTTGATGCGCCTAAGCATGCGATTGGGGTCGGCCTGCGACTGCCGCGGCGCTTCTTCCACCTCCACCTCCACTTCCATTTCCATGGGCTCTCCATAAAGCTCATTGTGGGGATGATTGAAGCCACTGTGGCTGTCGTGTGCGGGGGCATAGCTGTGGTTCTGCTGGAGCTGGTTGAAGCGGCTCGCGCCGGCTGCATCGTCGAGGTTGATAACTTCGTCGCCGTCGTCAGAGCCGTAGTCCGAGCCGTCTGCCGGGGCGTGTGAATTTGCTTGGTGTTGTGTCGCCTGGATGGCCGTCGTCTCGAGTTCCTGCAGCGCGTTCGCGGGCAGGTCGTCCAACTCGTGGCCAGAGAAGTCAAACTCGTCATCGTCCATGTTTGCGTGCCATTCCTGAACTACAGAGTCTCCAACTCTTGCGCATCGCAGTCTGACGCGTCGCCTTCGTTTGGTCTCGTCTTGTCGCGCGTCGTATTGTTTTATTTTGGGGCATTCACATGCAGCGTCATTGGTGCAGGGCAGCTAGGACGAATCTCGGAGCGGCACGCTGACGTATTTTCCAAGCCCTACCCTACCTACCACACCCAGGTCGCTGTTAGCCCGCTATCCACATCCACTGTGCGCCTCGCAAACTTCCCGCCTTCTGCGCTCTCGGAATCCAGCAGTTCCACGTGTATTTGCCTCTGCGCTCTCTCCCCGCGCCTCGCCAGCGATCTACCGCCAGCCGGCGAGCAGACAGCCATGACGAAACCGCGAAGCGTCAAGTTCCCGCGGAACAGCAACAGCAACGGCAAAGCACGACGGCCGTCGATGAGCATGTCGGAAATCAGCGAAAACGCCTCAGAGCCAGGCAGCCCCACCACCACCAAGAATGGCTCCCCCAGCAAGTCGGAGGCAGCAGTGCGTCTCTATCCCCCTACCCACCTCGCCCGCACCTCCCGCTGACCCTGGGCCAGACAGCAGCCCCTCCTCCGCAGACCGAGTACGAGAAGAAGAAAGCCAACTTCATGGTGCGCACAATATGGACCCTCATCATGATCGGCTTCTTCTTCTTCGCCCTCTCTGCCGGCCACATCTTCATCATCATCATCGTAACCGCCGTGCAAATCATCTCCTTTAAGGAGGTCATTGCCATATCCAACGTGCCTAGCAAGGCCCGAAGCCTGCGCTTTACCAAGTCGCTGAACTGGTATTTCTTGGGCACGACAATGTACTACTTGTACGGCGAGAGCGTGATATACTACTTCAAGCACATCCTGCTGGTCGACAAGGTCCTCCTACCGCTCACGACCCACCACAGGTTCATTTCCTTCATGCTGTATATTATTGGTATGTCTTCTTCTGTAGAGTTGACGGCCGTTTACTGATGTCTGCAGGTTTCGTCTTCTTCGTCTCGTCCCTGCAAAAGGGCCACTACCGGTTCCAGTTCAGCCAGTTCGCCTGGACGCACATGGCCCTCTTCCTCATCGTGGGGCAGGCGCACTTTGTCATCAACAACATCTTCGAAGGCTTCATCTGGTTCTTCCTGCCCGTGGCTATGGTCATCACAAACGACATCTGGGCCTACCTATGCGGCATCACCTTTGGCCGGACGCCGCTGATCAAGATCTCGCCAAAGAAGACATGGGAGGGCTTCCTCGGCGCTTGGTTCTTCACCATCATCTTCGGCTTCTTGCTGACCCACTTCATGTCCCAGTACAAATACTTCATCTGCCCTGTGAATGTAGGTGGCGCTCTCTCCACCGCTCTAGCTTTGACTGATAACAATAGGACCTCGGAGCCAACATCTGGACGGGCCTCGAATGCACGCCCAACCCCGTCTTCATCCCGAAGACATACACTGTCCCCTTCATCCCCGCCGGCCTTCCGATTCCCAACAAGTACACGTTCAAGCCTGTGCAGTTTCACGTCTTTGTACTCGCTACTTTTGCTTCTCTCATCGCCCCATTCGGCGGTTTCTTCGCCTCTGGCCTGAAGCGTACTTTCAAGATCAAGGATTTCGGCGACAGCATTCCCGGCCACGGAGGTATGACGGACCGCATGGACTGTCAATTCATCATGGGCACCATTGCCTTCTTCTACTACTCCAGCTTTATCGCTGTCAACAGGGCGACTGTGGGTAGTGTTATCGAAGCCGCCATCACCGGCCTGACGCCAGAGGAGCAAGTGGAGGTAGTCAAGATTCTTGGAAAGCACTTGGTCAGCAACGACCTGTTATCGCCCAACGTGAGTTCTCCACTTCAGTTTATACCGAATTCGTAGCTAACAATCTCCTAGATCCTCGAGTACCTCGGCGTAGCAGCGAAGAGGTGAGGCCAGCTCGACCCTCCCGCGCTTTTCGATTCTTTAGCTTTGTTGTGTTACTATAACGACACATGCGACGCGTTTGGCATGTCTCGCTCCATGTGAGAAAAAGTATCTAGTTGTGTAATGTCTTGACAGGGCACCTGTTGTTGCGGCCTAATGAAGGATTTGTTTGGTATTTGAGCTACAGCTATACCCAGTTGGCGGCCCTTAGTCGGCGTTGGGAGTTGTTTCTTTCTTTCACGATTATTCCTAGGGGGTTCTCAAGGCCTGCGCTGTGCGGGCTTGTAGGTTAGGGTAGCATATAGGCTGCATACGATGTATTCTTGAATGGGGAATTGTACGACGGTGACTTTATGCTCACAGGCGTAGCAGGAAAGTGGGATGTAAGTAATACTGTTAAACCTAGCCAAGGGGATACAGCGCTCAATACTTCATATAGAGGACGAGATTTTACTGTCTCGAGAGGGGGGTTATATAACTGCGTTCCATCCTACTACTGTATGTTAGCTGTTAGCTCACAAGGGCCGAGGTTGCACAGACCAGCGGCGGAACGCGAACTTCAATCTGAACTTTTCGATGGGCCATCTCGATCACTTTCAATCCGCAATGCCACCACGACCCATCATAAACGACGCACTATGGCGGTGCCTCTGTCCCAGATACACTCAGCTTCCCTATACTTCTCACCTGCCGTCAGCAGGAAAAGGCGCGACACCAGCTCGAAACCGAATACCACGCACAGCATCACCGCGGAGACCAACCCATCAATTGCGCGCATATAACACGTCCACACAATCACCACCAGGACGAGATGTCTTCGGAACCTATGGCGCCGGTGCAATGAGCCCCCAAAAACGAGCTGATTCGGCGAGCGCGCACCGCAGTCTCAAGGAGAATGTCCCCATGCACCAGCTCCCCACGTCCGCACTCTACGACCGCCTACGCATCGATGGCGCCGCAGGGAAACACGAAGAAGTCATGAATATCATACGCATCTTGATCAAGGACCGCCGCGAGGTGCCGAACACAGCCATGTACACGGCCGTGCTGCACAGCTGTGCGAACTGTCAGGCCGTGACGGCGGGCGCGATACGCAAGATACTCCAAGAGATGCAGGAAAACGGCATAGAGTTGGACGGAAGGGGCGCCGAGTGTGTGCTTGAGGCCTTGGCCGTGCATTCCGATTACATGCTCCGGACGGATATCTTGGAGTACATGAAGGAGCGGTGGTTCGACCTCTCAGACCGAGCGCATAATTTCGTGGTCGCGGGGATGCTGCGCGACAGACTGTTTGAACAGGCGTTGGAGAAGTTGGAGGATATGATTCGGAACAGAATCAAGGTGGAGCTGTGGCTTTGGGATAAAACTATATGGATGCTGCTGGAGTTTGGCGAGATTGAAGAGGCCTTTTATGTGCTGAGCTTGAGGCAGAATGTGGAAGGGCAGGATATCAAGTTGACGGGTGTCATGTGGTTACAGTTGCTGGACGCCGCGGGGAAGAAACACCTGGTAACAAGACTCCCTCGCTGTATCCGCATGGAAAAGAGCTAACAATCACAGGCGGACGCCGCAGTCTTGATATGGAACATGCGAGTTATTCCCGGCTACCTCAAACCGCCTACCGGCACCTGCCTCAACATGCTCTCCATCGCCGCCCGCACCGGCAACGTCAAGCTCGGCACAGACGTATTCCGCATCCTCACCGAGCGCGACACCGTTTTGAACACGCACCACTACGAAGCCCTCATAGAATGCTACCTCAACGCCTCGGACATCTTCTCCGCCTTCTCCGTCGTCGTCATCATGCAAGACTCGGGACTCCGCATCGCCCCCGAAGCCCTCCACCCGCTCATCACCTACCTAACCCAATCCGAGTCCCGGCCCATGGAAGCCTTCAAAACGCTCCAAACCCTCTCCTCGGGAGGCAGAAAAGTCCCCCTCGTGGCTGTAAATGCATGTATACGAGGCTGTTTCGGAGCCAAGGACAAGGACATCCACATGACGCCGGCCGTTGAAATCTACAAAGCGCTCCACACCGTCTGTCCCACAGGCCCCGACATACAAACCTTCAACATTCTCCTCGCGGGCTGCGGCCGCAGCAAGCGCAAGGAACTCGCCATGTTCCTCGCCAACGAGATGATCCAGCTCGGCATCAAGCCCGACGCCATCACCTACGACCGTCTCATCATCGTCTGCCTCAACGTCTACGACTACGAGGACGCGATGCTGTATTACGAGGAGATGAGGGGCATGGGGTGGGTGCCGAGGGAGACGACTTGGGACGATCTTATTGTCAAATCGACGCAGATGGGGGATCCGAGGGCCGTGGCTGCGTTGAAGGATTTGAAGGAGTTGGGGGGTGCGGATCCGGGGAGGTTGGCGGTGTTGGAGAGGTTGGTTCATAGGAGGTTTGAGCAGGGGGTGGCGCGGGCGGGTACGGATAAGGCGAGGGAGGAGGAGGAGGAGGGAAGGAGGATGGTGATGGGAGAGAAGGGGGATATGACGGTGGAGGAGGATGGGAAGGAGAGTTTAGGGACAAAGTCATTTGGGCACGGGGACTTGATGTAGGCAGCTCGCAACAAGATATACTGATCTAGTTAGTAGTGTACAGTACACTACTGTTGTAATCAACATAATCTGCCTTGTCACGCCGCTTGTATTATTGTATAAATATGACTATGATCACTTAGCCCAAGTGAAACATGTATAAAAAGAAATTCAGCCGGGGAGGGGGGGGAATGTAGGTTTGATTATCGGAGAGGGAAAAGGGAATATGGTACATAAACATGGTACATGGTCACCTACAGTAGTTAACAGACTTGGGGAAAAACGTTATTTTATATCTTTTGTAAAGGGGAAAAAAAGATTGAAAGTGAAAAGAAGAGGGAGGGAGACGGGAGACTGGAGACTAGAGACGGGGAATTCTATCAAAGTAAAAAAACATAAAACATAAAACATCTACCATCTTACCTAGGTAGTCGAGGCGTGCCTCACCTACTAGAGTAACGCAAGCTCGACGCACAGGTATCTTGTCTTGTTTCTGTGTAGGTGGCTTTGCGTGGCTTTGCGTGGGGAGGGTTCTGGTTCTGGTTTTGATTCTGGTACTAGGAAGGGTTTGGCTTTTGAACGAGGGACCAAGGATGCCAGTGGAAGGGTGGGAGGGTGGGAGACCTGATAGATACGATGTTAGAGCTTAGAACTAAGAACTAAGGAAGGAAGGATAGTTAGTAGGATAGTAGCTTATAGAGTAAAATAATATCTACTATCTACTATCTACTATCTACTATCTACTATCTACTATCTACTATCTACTATCTAACATCTAACATCTACCATCTTACCTAAGTAGTCGAGGCGTGCCTCACCTACTAGAGTAACGCAAGCCTAACATGTAGGTATCTTGTCTTGTTTCTGTGTAGGTGGCTTTGCGTCGCTTTGCGTGGGGAGGGTTCTGGTTCTAGTTCTGGTTCTGGTACTGGGAAGGGTTTGGCTTTTTGAACGAGGGGTCAAGGATGAAGAACTAAGGAAAGAAGGATGGTCAGTGGGATGGTGGCTTGGGCCTTGGGCCTTGAAGGAGAATGAGAATGTGTCGGAGTGCATACTGCATGCGTTATAAGGGTAAGAGCTAGCTAAAGTCAAGGTACTGTAGACGGCGGATAGATAGGTAGGATCTCGGCGTCTGGTCTGGTCTAGTATGGTTTGGTTTGGGCGATACGATGGGGGGTTTACGTGAGATTGAAACGAGGGATATGAGCTGAGGGGAGGGGAGGGGAGATTGTATAAAATGGAGCGGTTTGTTGATGTAGGTATTAGTTATACATTACTTGCACTTCGATATTAACCCTTTTGGGAACCACGATACTAGGCATTATTAAAACTATTGCTTCTTCTATACCCCCTCTTACACAACCATCACGATGACAATAACAACGACGAAATCATGGGTTTAACCCCCCCCCCCCCCCCCCCCCCCCCCCCCCCCTTCACAGAAAACGACACCGTCTTGCCCATCACCTCCACGCAAACAAAACCCCGCCACTACGTCCACTCCTCGACCCCAGAAACCGCCCTCCTCGCTGTCGAAGCCGCCGCCACAGCATTCAAAAACATGGCGCAACACCTCGCTCACTTACCGCAGGACCCTCCTCCTCAAACCCGCCGCCTTCTCTTTAAAGTCTGCAAACGAGAATGCTGAGTATATAAAGCTGTTTTGGTCCCTGGCTAACTATGCTTTGCAACCGAGCGCATCGTAGTCGATAAAGCAGTCTACGACAAATTCGTCGCCATGCTCTTCACCATCTTCTCTAAGGTGCTCAAGGCCGGAGGCGCCTTCACGAAATAGTCCGCCGACCACGCGTACGATCGTAAAGAAGCTCAAGACAAGGGTGCAAAGTTACTCGCTGGAGGTTCCGAGTGCCTGAGCGAGACGAGCCTGAAGCCTACGCTGGTGACGAATGTGTCGAGAGATACTCGCATCTTTGACGAAGAGGATTCTGGTCCTTCAGCAACGGTGTATGTTGCTGAAGATGACGATGATGCTATTGCCAAGGCAAATGATTCGGCGTATGGACTGAATGCTGTGGTGCATAGTGCCAGCTGGGAGCATGCGTTTAATGTTGTGAAACAGCTCGAGCATAGTCAGATGCATATCAACAACGTGACATGTACGGATTCCGGTAAGCCTATTATCCCAAGACTTGGGACCTTCCGCTGCCGGTGCAATAGTTGGTGCACCAATTTGCGGCGTCAAAAGGTCTGGTTGGGGACAATCGAACTCGACCTGGGGGATCAACGAGTTCAGTATCGAGAAAGCCGTCTCCTTCCATCCTTCAGGATCGGGCAGTTTACTTCCGCACTGATTGTAGCCTCGAGAAAATTGAAACGTGAAGGCTCTTGTCAAAAGCCTGGCTGTGCTTCACCGAACTCAGGTTGACACTGAAAGACTCGGGTGGTCGCTCTGACAAAGTCGATCTCCTTCCGTTGGACCACGCGGGTAAATACCCATTCACACAAGATCAATACACCTCCTTTCCATATGCTTTCCCCAGTACTTATCCCAAAGCCGAGACCCACGGGTCCATTGTGCAATCCCCACCCTGCGAAATGCTGTCGGGGCGAGGAAATGATTCGCAACGTTCAGAAGCGCAAGACCAAACCCAGAACCCAGATACAACAGTAGTATCTTGTCGTACTCTTCATCGTGATGGTCCAGAGAGAGATCCATCATATCGCCGCGAGAAGAGCAGCGCATCTGCGTGCGAGAGTTGCGTATCCTCAAAGCCATGCCGCCCTCTTGTCTCATGGCAAGACAGGTGACAGTTAGTCCGCGTACTTTCAGCACGCCTCGCTTGACCCAGCCGAAAGGGTTCTTCCCGAGGACTTTGTACGTTGCCCGGACTAATTGAAACTCCTGGGAAGGTGCGATGAAGTTTTCGATCGCGCGATCATACGAGATACCGTGAGCGCTAGCAAGAGAGATGGATGCCCAACTCCAGCTAGGCGCTTGTGGCTGGTACGCATCCGTGGAAGACGAGAGATCGTTGTCGCGCATGACATAGTATAACAAAGCGATTGGTAGTGTCTTTGTCCAGATTCCACCAATGTAATCTCCGAGTGAGGTATTGAGGAACTTGCCTGCTAGCCCAGAGAGAGCGGGCAGTCGATCACTCTCCGAGGTGAGGTTGAGTCTGGTATATTCGCTGACAACGTCCATCCATATGCTTACGAGCTCTTCGTGAGTGGCGTTAGGGTGGTCCACTCTTGCGATGAATGATTTGAGCCAACGTTGGGCGTCGCTGGGCAACGTCGACTCTTCCATTGCACAGGCTTCTGCCTCTCTCAGCAACGGATCGTCGACGATACCGCATTCGCAACGAAGTCCGGTTTTGCATTCCCATACAAGTTCCTCCGCGTGGAAATGTAACGTCCTCGAGGGCAAAAGCCGTTCTTGGTAAGCCCATGCTCGGGTCAGAAGTGGAGCATCTGCGGCATGGTGATGGGCATTGTCCAGCTGCGCGAACCGGTCATGAGCAAGGTGTAACTGCGGTCGCAATTTGAACATCAAGTCTCCGCAGTTGATGGGAATCGGAGCAATAGGAACGCGATGCGTGGAGTCCGTCGGATCACGAACCGTCGTCCATCTATCCGAAAACAAGCTGGCTTGTGGATCCACGCAAGCCGAGGCCGCTATTGTGAGATGCGAATTGGAGTAGATGGTTGCCATTTTGGCCGACTCCAGCTCCCAGTCTTCCTGCGAGTCTTGAATGATACAGAGAGAGTCTATCCAGAGGTAGCGTATGTTGATGGCCCTACAAATGGCGAGAACATCCTTGAAGACCCGTGGTAAGGCATTTGTGGGGATACCGCGCATATGATCAGCTATCGTGGTTGATGTGGTACTGATGTTGGATTTCGATGAGCCCCAGCAGTAGCTGCAGCTGGTCAGCAATGTTTTCAGGATTCGTCTGTGATGCTGGTACCTCAAAGCGATATAGGGAGCGTATACTCCGCCGAGCGCTACTAGTTTCACTAGCTCACTTTCGCGCGATGAAACATCTAGCACTCTTTTTGGAAGTCCCGCAGGTTCAACGCTGCAGAGGGGATGATAGGTATCGCAGCTGGCGGTCCATCTCTCAATGAATGACACGACGCGTTGAAGGACGAGCTGTGTGGGTAGATCTTGGGGCAACGCATGGGTTTCGATTAAACTTTGCGGTTCTGTTTGAGGTAAACATTCACTTCGAATGGAGGATAAAAACACACTCACTGCCATCAGCACAATCCAATGAGACGTCGAATTGAGGTGGTTTCTGCAAATCTGACGCTGGCGTGCTCCACAGTTCAAACGTGAACGACGTATCTCTTGCGTCTTTGAACTGTAAAAACTCAAATTTCTGTACTCCTATCCGCGCAGCATGTGGTAGAGTCTCGCTCCATCGTTCGATACCTGTAGAGAGAAGGTGACAGAGCTGGCAGTCATGTCTGTTTCGACTGCAGTCGGCTATTCGCACTGAGCCGTGACTCGTAACACCAGAACAAATACCACAGGCGGTGAGTAGTGCGTGTGGTGAAGACATGGCATGGCGATGAAGGAATGAGGTTGAATTTTTGATGCGAAGGGCTGAGGTATCGTCACTCTCTAGGCAAACACGCTAATGCATTATCGGATGCACTAACCAGAGCAGTACGAATCCTTGTTACATACATGTCTACGGCACTGCACGGGCACTTCATAAACCCAACAGATTCAGGAGCACACTGTTCACCTGTAATCAACGAGGCTGATTCGAAGCCCCCATCCGCAATGTCAATTTGCTTCCATTAAGACCTCGCCTGCTACTGACACTTTGAACAAGAGGCTGCAATGAATGGTCATGTGAATATAATCCCACCGTCTATCACGATTGTCTGACCGGTCATATAATCGCTATCCTTGCTGCAGAGAAAACTCACCGTGCTGCTCACCTAAGCAGTGCATGCAGAGTCAGCAAAGCTCGTCCAGAGGGCTGTTAGTGCGTGTCGTGCAAGCTAAGAAAGTTCAAATTCTCAGAGCTCCACGTCCATCGCAGTGGTACCCGCGGGTTTACTCACATCTTCCGGTACACTGGTGCGTCCTAGTGCGATCAGGTCTCCTGTGTATTTTTTAATCGTGTCACCCTTTTTCGCCCCAGTCTTCTTGCCCAGCTCTTCGTCTATCAAATCCCACATGGCCGTGCCTACAATGCCGGGCGCATACGCATTGACCGTGATTTTGTGAGTGGCCATCTCCATGGCAAAAGCTTGGGTGAGTCCGCGAACAGCCCATTTCGAGGCAGAGTAGTGTGATAGCAGGGCAAAGGGTTTGAACGCGACGATGGAGGCGGCACCCAGGAGCTTTCCAGGAGTGCCTTGCTTTATCATTTGTTTAGCAGCCGTGGAATAGCAGTTGTAGACGCCGAAAACGTTGACTTCGAACATGCGTCTCATGTCTTGTTCCGTCAGATCGAGCAGAGCTTTTACTTGGGCGATGCCGGCATTGGCCACCATGGTATTCAGAGGGCCCAACTCCGAGACGCTGGCTTTGACCAAGGATTGCACTTCTCCGAGGTTGGATACATCGGCGGCATAGGGAAAGGCATTCCTGCCCAAGCCCTTGATCTCCTTGACGACTGCTTCGGCTTGCGATTGGTTGGCGGGGATATCGTTCACGCAGATATCGTAGCCATCTTGAGCGAGTCGAAGAGCAATCGCTTTGCCGCTGCCGTTGGTGAGATTCTAAGCCAGATAGAAGAGAAGAGGATGAGCTCACATTCCACGTGCCGAACCTGTGACGATTGCTGTTCGATTCTGCTGGTCCATTGTTGGCGTTACATATTTCCTACCCCACCGTGGAGCCTGAGCGCTGGCCCGTGGTAGTATCGAGGCTTTGGGCGAGGCTTGCCATAGTGTTCTTGCTGGTACGCGGAAAGGCATGCTGGAGGAGAGATGAAGATAAAACCGAGGAACGGAAAGTCAATAGGAGGGAAGATGCAGTGTTGGCTATTTGTACTTGCTTACTCCGCGTCTCGTCCCCTGTACCCCTCTTCATAGCTCAAGTTTCATGGAGATGCTGCAGGTGTCCGGCTGCACCCGCTGGAGAGGTAGATACAACGTTGCGGGGAAGTGGTGATCGACAGCTTGCCCCTTCCGTCCTAGCGCCAGTGCTTCGCGAGATTCCGTCCCGAGCGCGTCAACTCGTGAAGCTCGGAACGACACGGCCAAACAATAATAATCCCGCCGCAGCAACAACATTCGAAATGTCTCGCCAAAGCGTCGCTCCCCAGCGCACTTTGTCGCTCACAGAGGAATTGGAGAGGCTGGAGCAGTCCATCACCCTCACGTTGCAAGGTAAACAAACCCCTCGCTGCCCCACGCCGTCACTAACAATACAGAAATCGACCACAACTTCAGCCGCGCGCATCGAATCGTGACTACCAGCGTCCTTCCGATCGTCGAGCAGTATGGCAAGCATTCCGAGGCGGTTTGGGAGGGCTCCAAGTTCTGGAAGCAGTTCTTCGAAGCCAGCGCAAACGTCTCCCTCTCCGGCTACGAAGCACCCGAGAATGACGAGTCTACGGCGCAGGAGGACACACAGCAGTCGCAAATGTACGACGATGAGACGGTGGAGGGAGAGACTGTGACGCCGCCCCGCCCGACATCTTCGCACGCGGACCTGGAGGACACATCGGAACTCGACTCGCCCTCGCTCGCACACGCTCATAGCACACCGCGAGCACCGGACACAGAAGGCAAAGAGCCCATGTTTGCAGACTTTTCTTCGCCTTACGAGGCACTGCGGCAGGAGATACAGGGCACAAGAACACCCAAGCTGCACCCTACGACCCCAGCCAAGACGCAGGCTTTGCCGGACATGAGCTTCGACTCGTCGCCGTTCATGCCTCCGACGACGGGGAAGAGAAATGCTACTAAAGATCCGCTACTGCATCATGTTCTCGACAAGACGTACCGCATACAAGCCACGCCGCTGATCAGCCCGAGAAAGTACAAGCCAACGGGCGCTTTCACCCCGACCACAACTCGCCGTGGTGTTCCTACACCCCGAGAAGCAACCCGAGGACTGCCGAAATGGGACGACGATTCTTCGCCAGAGTCCTCGCCAGCACCGCAGCTCCGAGCCGACCTCTTCTCGCCGATCAAGACTCCGCGTACGCCCGGTGTGAGTGTGCAAACGCCAGGCAAGGGCAAGCAGCCGTTCAGCATCACAAAAACCGGAGCTGGCATTTTTGATGACAGCGACAGTGATGAGGAGGGCTTCTCACCGCCAAAGACGATTCAATTTCATATCCCGCAGAGCAAGCTTCTGCAGACACCTGGTAGGTGCACACCATATATTGATGCGTGCAGTGCTAACATAGAGCAGCTCGTGAAGCTAGCAAGCGTATCGTCGATGATCTTTTGATGACGGCTGGCGCTGACGTGACGGATACTACGGGTGGAATGGAGGATGAGGACAGCCCCAGTGTTGTACGGCGGCAAGTGAATATGGACGACACGTTTTGAAGATAAGATACCCATTTGAAGATAGCACTGAATTAAAGGTCTCGGTTGTCGCCCAACAACACCGAAGGGAACATTCATGTTTGAACCTGAACATTGTATTCACTCGCACGTGTTAGCTGCCGCCGCTAAGCCCTATCGGGAGGAGCGTAGATCATCATGCATCCGTCATCCCCAGTCGTGCATTATTCGCGTCCTAGGCACCTGAAGCCACTTTGCAATTGCATACGCATTATTTTCCGCGATGCCCAAACCCAAACGACCGCCGACGTCTGGCTACGCTCGAATAGCACAGGCCGAAGAAGAGGAAGACTCGTACGATGAAGCCGAAGCCGAAGACGAGCGGCAGCGGACCCTGTCCAGCTCCTGGGCGCCGATACAGCCCCAGCGGAACCGCAATCGAATGCGCGTACCATCAAGCGAAGCGTCCCCAAATCTCAAGCGAACATCGCCGGGCCGACGACAGCGGAGCAACTCAGGAGTCGACATCAAGGCCATCAACGCGAGGTTGGAGCGCTGGGCGGAGGAGATTGCCCAAAAGTTCAAGATCAAGAGACAGACGGAGGCCCCCGATGACGAGCCGCTCGAGATACACCATTCCGTGTTTCAAGCGCCGGATTGGGCGCGTCCGGCAACAGCAGAGACGCTGACGCTCGACTACGATGGCTCGTCGGAGCGCATGACGAAGCTGCAGTTTGACGACTTGGTGGAGAGCGTCAGGATAGCCATTGAGCAAGGAACACATCCGACGCTGATTACGCAGGGTAGCTCGGGCAGCTACTTTGCCCGCAACACGCAGGGCAAGGTGGTGGGCGTCTTCAAGCCCAAGGACGAGGAGCCGTACGCGTCGCGGAATCCAAAGTGGACTAAATGGATACACCGCAACCTGTTCCCTTTCTTCTTTGGCCGCGCCTGTCTCATCCCAAACCTTTCGTACGTCTCCGAAGCTGCCGCCTACGTCCTCGATACCCAGCTCCGCACGAACCTCGTGCCCTACACCGAAGTCGTTGAACTCTCCTCCAAATCGTTCCACTATGACTTCTGGGATAGGAGGGCCTTTTACCGGAAGAAGAAGCCGTTCCCGCAGAAGCCTGGCAGCTTCCAGGTCTTCTTGAAGGGCTTCAAGGACGCGAACATCTTCTTGAAGGAGCACCCGTGGCCGGACCAGCATAATTCAGGCTTCAGGGCAGACTCACAACGGAAGAAGAAGCGGCGATGGGCCGAGGAGTGCAGGCCGAGCGGACCGCAGTCGGACGATGAGTATGACGAGTCGCGGCCAGGCACTGCAGATCCGCTGCAACCACAACGGAGAGTGTTCTGGACAGACACTCTGCAGCAGTCGCTCAGGGAGCAGTTGGAGAAGCTGGTCATCTTGGACTACATCATGCGCAACACGGACAGAGGGCTGGACAATTGGATGATCAAGATTGACCAGAAGACGCAGGAGGCTTCGATAGTGGCAGAACCGCCGCGGATGGAAGGGGAGGCGGATGGCGAGAATGAGCCCAGTGTCTACACCAAGCAGTCCATGTCGGAGACGGATCCCTATGGCCGCCGTGAGCCCATGACGGCAACAAGCCGGTCAGCTACACCCATGCCGCATGGGCTGTCACCTTCTGTCTCGCTTGGTGCCATCGACAACAGCTTGTCATGGCCGTGGAAGCACCCGGATGCTGTAGGTACACTGTGACCCTTTCGATATGTTCACGCTAACATACGTCCAGTGGCGAAGCTACCCCTTTGGCTGGCTGTTTCTGCCCGTGTCGCTCATTGGTCAGCCCTTCTCGGAAGCAACTCGTCGGCACTTCCTCCCTCTTCTCACATCAAAGCAGTGGTGGAGCGACACACAACTGGCGCTGCGCAAGTGTTTCTCCCAGGATGCCGACTTTAAAGAGCGCATGTATGCCAAGCAGATTGCTGTTATGAAAGGACAAGCCTGGAATGTTGTCGAGACGCTGAAGTTGCCTGATCATGGCCCTCTAGAGCTAACACGAAGAGCTCGTGTATGCGTATGGGATGACTTGGTAGACATTCCTATTGCGGTTCCTCTGCGAGCACCTTCGGCAGAAATGCGACGCAAGCACCAATACAGACACGACCCCGTTACCGAACATGAAGAGATGGACATCACAGCACTGTCTACGCCGCCCCAGAAACCCCAGAATGACCTCTTGATGAACTCGCCGCCCCTCGACCAAGCGAATGGAAATCGCTTCAATCTTTCTCGCGATTCCAGCTCCCTGGATATTCGACGCCCTGACGACTCGCAAGCACTTGAATCGCCAGCCACTGTGCAGGGCGTGACCTGGACTTCTCGCGCCATGACCGGATCGCCGTCAGCGTTGGACACCGGCCGGCCTAGTCAACGCGCACGCATGAGCTACGACGCTCCAAGACGGCGTGAACATACATACGCGAGACACCATCGCAGGTTATCATTGACGGTACGGGGTGGTAGAGGCTTTGAGAGCGACAACGATGATGACGATGATGGCGACCTTGGGTACGCGGCAAACGAAGACGCAGAGGCGAAGACCAAGAGGGTCATTGTCGAGCGGTTGGAGCAGGTGAAGAGTAAGAATCCGGTCTTCACATGGTGTTGATGTTTGACTATGTATACTTATCCTGTCTGTCTGGATCTCTTTCTTGTCTAGTAGACCGGCGGGCATATTGCATGGGTGGCGTTCTCTGCTGTTCCGTTTGCATGAAATGGGCACATCGGTACCGTTGCATATGCGGCGTTTGTATGTCTTGCTTTCTTCTCCGACGTCGGAAGGTGATGAAAATGCCCACCAATTATGGATCTTGTCTATCTGTTCCTTACCATAGGGCTATTCTTGGGCTGGACCTGCAGCGAGTGACGCTGCATCCTGCAAGACAATATTTGATGAATGTACGACATTGTCGCTTGCAGTGACAAGCGGTTACATACATGCCTATCGCACCGAAAAAGATGCCATGCCGGTCGCACATCTCCCCTCCCTGGCTGATCATTTGACCACATCATCCGTCCCCAGAGGATCCTTTGCTTTCTTTTTCCTCCCAGTATCTCCCGCGAATACCGTGTGCTCGTCAAGTAATGACTTGATTGCGACGGTCATCTGACCTTCAAATCTGAGGGCGCTAAGCCTCTTTTAGCGTGCGACATCTGAAAATCACCAAACGTCAAGGCAACTCTTTATCAATCTTCAATCATCCCCAACGCACACCTAGAATACCGCACCCGGAGTCTGTCTGTACGCATTGGAATGTGTGGCGCTGCTAGGTCCGGGCTTTTGCGTCGTCGTGTTGTGAGACGCCTGCCTTTACCTGAAAAGTGCGCGAAACCGCCTGATACCACAAGATAGTGTGACTGGAGGTTGTTGAATCGAAGAGAGGATATCGTCAACGCTCGGCTGGGACGCGTAAAGAGATCTAGTAGTGCGCGGTCAACTGTGGCTTTTGCATGGGCTTTCGATATCTTTCCACGACCGCCTGTACGTTGCGGCCCGTGACGACCCCCAGACTTCAAGGCTGCCTTTCCAAGGAACGATATCGCGACAGCGAAGCTAGCCGTCACCCAGATTCCAGAAGGACTCTGACTGTTTGGCGCTTTTCTCTTACTTAGTGCCCGGGCTTGAAAAGTGAAGCAAGAGAAATAAGCTATGGACCCTGCCGCCTTGCTTGATCCCCGAGGCGTGCGCCGGCGAGGTAAGATATAATGTTTCCTGCTCCCACTTCTTTCCCCGCTCCCCTACACTCCCTTCATCTTCTTCAACTCTCTTTCGCACTCTCCCTCCATTTATCCTTCTCTCTTCCTTCATACTCGTCTATCGTCGTCGCGCAGAGCCATCAGCATGTCTGAAGCTCAAGGACAAGCACATGAAGACGTTGTGATGTCTGAGCCAGAAGTCGAGCCCGCTCATATCTTTGGCGGGGCACGTGCGCATGACGACACGGGCGACAACTCTGTTAAAGAGGAACCCCAGCTGACTGATAGCACTGAAGCTGCACAACAGCAGACCGGCAGGCCCACGCCCACACCGCCCCAGGAGCAGCAGTTCCCCCAGATGCAATTCAACCAGTACGATCCGCGCGCCTTACTCAACCCCCAAGCTCAAACCAAGAGGCCCGCCACCGACCCCGCGCCAGCAGAGCTGGTTCGCGGACGCGACGACCCCGCTACAGGACAGTATTCTCTCGTGGAGCGACTTCACAACGTCCATGAACGTACATCCTCACCAGCTAAGCGGCTGCGGATAGACGATAGCAGCAACGGCATCAGCAGTCATACTGGTAGTGCTCTCGACCTTCACAACATCAAACCAGCTCCAACGCCAACTGGCCTTGTCCCCGCTCAAGCCTCGACTATCGACCTTACGATGAGTGATGATGAAGAGGTGGTCTTTGTCAAGGAAAAGGTCGAGGGGAATGCCGACCAAATCATTTGCATCGGGCGTCTAAAGCAGACTTATGTCCAAACTTTCCAAGTGCCCTTTCCAGACCCAAAGAAATATCAAGGAAATCATGGCTACCGCGGACGTATCAAAGTCAGCTTCCGCCGTGCTACCGGTGGTGGTGGCGGTCACGCCCACACGAATATCATCATGGTCGTTGATCCCACCAGCAAGGAATTTGGACGGGTTGATAATATGTCTGCTCAGCATATTGCTCCTCTGATGGATTCTGCGAGGAGGAGCGGGCTCAAATGGATGGCATGGACAGAGCCCCGCAATCGAAACCAGGACGACGGACCACCAGGAAGTCCCAGTAGCGCTCTGATTGGACTTACCTTGCAGCTCTACTGTCCGCGCAAAGTTATGAGGGACATTGGAAATTACCTTACATCACGGAAGATGACTTTGGCCGATCCGATGTGGGACTTGAACCGATACGACTACTTCAATCCGCAGAACCACAATTCATATGTAGTAAGTAGTGCACACGTTTGGATGAGCACAAAATTTTATGGGAGCTTTGTTAACTCTTATAGGTGAGCGATACTGCACAGCCAGCTTTCGAAACGCGATACGCACCTGGTGCCCCTGGAGGCAGCAATTACGTCCTCCGCTCTGTCGATGAAATCCGGAGTGACGTTCAAGGCATGTTCGACACAATGATCAACAGCGAGGAGATTACCATTCGTGAGCCTTCTAGCAAAGTTGGTACTAAACTGTACAAGCATCAAAAGCAGGCCCTCGGATTCATGTGGAATAAGGAGCAGGAGCAGGGCGATGATGTCGACGCGAAGGACTCTCTATGGCAGCCAAAAGTCCGGAGCAACGGTGCCAAGTATTATGTCCATGTGGTATGTTCAATCCTACGCAAAGCGTTTAAAAATCTAGATGAGCGTTACTAACTACATGTTATAGATTACGGGCGAGGAGCTCCCCCGCAAGCCGCCGACCTGTCAAGGTGGCATCCTTGCGGATGAAATGGGCCTAGGAAAGACACTCAGCATCCTTTCGCTGGTCGCCGACGATGACTCCATGGAAGCTGCACGTGGCTTCGCAAGACAGGCGCCACCACCAAAAGGTCATGAACATCTATGCCAACAGCTCGTTAACAGCCGAGCGACGCTCCTTGTTTGCCCTCTCAGCACGATGTACAACTGGAAGAGCCAGTTGGAGACGCACTTTCCACAGGCGCTTTGTGATGGTGGTGGTGATCGTCTCAAGTGGATGAACTACCATGGCAAATCGCGCCTAACCATCAATGCACGGGAGCTGGCCGACCATGACATTATCATTACGACGTATCAGATGATTCAAGCCGATTTTCAGAGCAAGGCCGCACCGCTGGCCTACGTCAACTGGTTTCGAATAGTTCTAGACGAAGCACATACTATTCGAAACGCTAATACGAAGCAGTCGCTAGCCGCGTGCAATTTGGCTGCGCAGCGGCGGTGGGCGGTGACGGGAACGCCGGTACAGAACCGTCTTGAGGTAAGTAACCCAATGATTTGAGATTCGCATGCTGTGTACAGCCCTTTGCGACTTACCCAGGAGTAATACGTACTAATATTAGGTAGGATCTCGGTGCGCTTTTCAAGTTCTTGCACCTCAATCCATTTGACACCGCAACTGGCTTCAATACGCATATCCTCACGCCATTCAAGAACGCTGATCCTGAGGTTGTGCCCAAGCTACAGCTGCTCGTTAGCTCGGTCACTCTGCGTCGTGTCAAGAAGAACGTCCTGGAAGTCGAGATTCCACCCCGGCATGACAGCATTGTTCGGCTGCAGTTCTCTAAAGATGAGCAGAGGCTGCACGACTGGTACGTTATGAGTCATCGCCTACTGCGGCAAAAATATACTAACTTTGTCTTTTAGGTTTGAAGCCGACTCACAACGCAAGGTCAACGCTGTCACCTCGGGAGATAAGCTCGGCGGTCACTCATATGCCCGTATCCTAACTGCTATCACCAATCTCCGCCTGATCTGCGCGCATGGACGAGATCTGCTCAGTGATGAGGCACTCAAGATGACCGACGGCATGACCTACGACAATCCCGTCGAGTTGGACGATGAGGGCGATGGCGATAGCCCCGAGTTGAGTCGTGCCCAGGCATATGATATGCTCGAATTGATGGATTCCACGAGCAATGATTTGTGCCAGTATTGCCGCGAGAGCATCATCGGTACTTACGACTCGGATGAGGAAGAGGAGGGAGGTTCTGATATTCTGGGTTGGATGACGCCCTGCTATCAGGTTGTTTGCGCAAAGCATGCGCACAAGCTTCAACTCGACCTGGAGAAGAACCTTCAACCTGACGGCCTTGCTGTTTGTCCCTTTTGTCCACCAACTCGGATCCGCCCAGTGCCCTTTAAGCTCAGCATGGGCGATTACAATGCTTACCTTGAAGAGCGAGACCGCAATAGGCGGAACCCGAAGCTCGCTAAGAAGATGGGCGGATACACGGGGCCGTCTACGAAGACAAAGGCTCTACTAGAGGATCTCGCTCAGCACAAGGCTTGGAGTGAGGAGCATCCTGACGAGCCTCCGATCAAGAGCGTGGTCTTCTCTACATGGACTACCCACCTTGACCTCATCCAATTAGCGCTAGAGAACCACCGATTCAAATACGTGCGTCTGGACGGCCGCATGCCGCGCGAAGCCCGTAATCGATCGTTGACAACCTTTGATCACGACGATACTGTCCATATTATCCTCGTTTCCATCGGTGCTGGTGGCCTGGGTCTGAATCTTACCAAAGCGAATAAGGCCTTTGTCATGGAGCCTCAATTCAATCCCGCTGCTGAAGCGCAAGCAGTTGATCGAGTTCATCGTAAGTACACGCCTTCGAAGCAGGGCTGTTGCACTGCTCACGCTTTCCACGATAGCAAGCTAACACATGAACAGGTCTCGGACAGACCCGCGAGGTTGAAATCAAACGCTTCATCATGGAGGGAAGTTTCGAAGAAAAGATGCTGGACCTACAGCGCAAGAAGAAGGCTCTCGCCGACCTCACCATGGCTCGCGAGAAGGGCACCAAGGAACAGGCGGCAAGGCAGAGGTTGGAGGATCTACGCAGTCTCTTCAAGTAGGGCATCGAGAGGCGATGATGCATGGAAAAGCGAGTGCGAGGCGTTCTGGGACTTCATCATTTGATTCACTGGCGTTCAGGGTGTATGGTAAATGGTGGAAAGATCTTATAAGGGTAGCCCTGACGCCGGTCATAGTCTCGGGGCGTTGCATCACTTCGAATCTGGGGATCTGCGATGTGATGTAGATTCCGCGCGGGTTGCGTGAGCTTGCATCTGCGTCATATCCATAGGCCGAGTAAGGAGGGCCTGTATAGCATCGAGCAGACTTCACATTCAATACTCCTCATGCGAAACAACTTGCCCATTTCGACGTGGATGACATGCCGTCCTGACTTTGCTATTCCATTCTGCTAATCCACGTAGACTGAAGGAGGCAACGCCTTTCATGCGCTGTCCGCGGAGATGGTTGAAGAGCATGTGAACCCGGTCACGCCTTCCCTGTAACTATGAGTAACGCTTTCTCGATCTGATCGTCCCATCCACCTTCGAAGGTGCAGAGGAAGGCACGTCCTGCGGGGAAGGGGCAATGTGGCGTTGAGCTTATTCAGACGTCCAGCTGTGCTTCTTCGTCCTCCTCCACCAATTCCACTGACATCCTTCTGTGCACCACCAACACGCGACATGGCTACACCTATCGACTGATCGGAGATGGCGTGACGTGACATGGCATCGGTCGTGTGCAGGACGGTTCGACGGCAGTTCGGACGGGCGGATCCGTGTGCGGCGAACGAATGGCAAGGCTGGGATGATGCGTTTAGCCCGAGGTGGGACTAGGATGACCTTATGAGGAGCAGCAAGAAATATGGCAAAAACATTGCGACAACACGACGCCTCACGATTCACGGACGGATTTTAGTGTAAGAATCCATTGTCTGAGCGGTAGTGTCTAACTAGCGAAGATGCGATCGAGACGGTGGTGCCAATCTATGCCTCCTCAATTCTACGTACAACCTCAAGACAACTCTAACAACGCATTATTAGGAACACTATCGGCATCCAGAAGACTGGAATTGCCAGGGACAATTATACCCGACCCCACGACTCCGCCAAATTGGAACTGCCGCCGGAAATATTTACGTGGTGTAGATAAAGTCGGGGCGCCTGTCGCCCAAGTCGAAAATCTCCTGAGCAGACTTTCCCTCGATCCAGCTGTCGCGCTTGCCAGCCTTTCGGAGCTTGTTCTCGCGCTTCAACAGGATGTGTGTGGCAACAGATCCTCCGAACAAGCAGACGAACATGTACGCGAAGACAATGGCGTGTCCTGTTAGGTAGCGCGGCGAGTCTGGTTTATTGTAAATGTTCGATGAGACGACACCGTTCATGTTTCCCCAGCCGACAACTATTCCCACCATGACACCGCGCTTCAGCGAGCCTTCGACGTTGTTGGAGGCCCACGAGAGAGTATTGGGAACCGTGGGGTAAATTCCGGCGGCTCCCAGGAAGGTACCGGCGTACTGGACATGGACGTTCTTGCTCCCGAGTAGCATGGCGAAACCGACACAGCCCATGAGCGCCACGGCCATGTTGCAGTATCCACGCCATTTCGTGCGGTCGGCGAGCCAGCCAATGAAGACAGTCATGGCAGCGGCGACGGCATACGGGGGAACAGACATGAGTTGAGCCCGGTTTCCCTTATAACCCATGCCAACCATAATGGTGGGAAGGAAGAGCGAGAAAGAGTACAGGGCGCAGAGACAGCCCATGTATTGCAGGGCAAAGAGCCAGGTCTTCCAGTCCTTGACAGCCTGGAACACGTACTTGCGGCTGATCTTCTCCTCCTCGGCGCGGGTCTGGTTGTCGGCACGCAGACGTCGTTGGGCGCGGAGCCTCTCGTCGGGGGTCAGGAAACGAGCAGTGTCCGGGAAATCGAAGACCATCCAGTAGCAGAAGATCCCGACAAAGACGGTCATGAGACCCTCGAGAATGACTGGAGTAATTAGTTGGGTGATTAGAGGGGCAAAGAGGAGCGCCTACAAATCCAACGCCATCCCTCGTACCCGCCTGTACCATGCATGTTGGAGATGGCAGCCGCGAGCAAGCCACCGAAGGAACCAGCCAAGGCTGCCGCGGAGAAGAACAAAGCGGCACGGAAGCCGAGCTCCTGACGTCGATACCAGCAGCTACTCTTAGTCAGCTCTTTGTTACCATGAGCTCCACGGGGAAAACGTACGAAAGGTAGTAGTTGACTCCAGGGAAGAGACCGGCTTCAGCCAGACCGAGGAAGAAACGGCAAGCAAGAAGACCAGCCTGGTTGTTCACACAGCCCATGACGGTCATGATGGCGCCCCACAGCAAGATGATTCCCGTGAAGAAATAGCGGGGCGAGAAGCGCTTGAGGAGGATGTTGGTGAGCGGCTCGGCACCCGCGTAGGAGATGAAGAAAATGGTGAGGGCATTGTTGTAGTCGCGGCCGACCATGTGGATGCTCTTCTCCATGCCGACAGGAACTGCGACACGGGCATTGCCGATGTTGGTACCTAAGTAGGGGTACAACGTTAGAAAGCTTCATCCAGAGGGGTGCTAGTACGCTTCGTCTTGACTCTAAGGGGGGAGATCCAAAGTCTTAGAGCCACGTGAAGTGTTCAGCGCACGTTGTAGGCAGGAGTTTACCTACGGTCTAAGAAGGAAAGCAGATACAGCAGCGAGAGCCATGGAACGAGCCAAAGGTCGATCTTGCGGACGAGTGCTTTGTCCTGCCAAGGGTCAGTCTCAACGTCGACGCGAAGGTGAAGGAAGAAGTCGTACAAGGCGAGCGCGCTCCTCGTCCGTCTTGCCAACGTCGGGGTCAGCAAGGTCATCGTACTCTGCGGGCGACCTGGTGCCAGTGCTCTCCAGCGAGCTTGCAAGTGCGTCCTGCTTCTCAGCAACGGCGAGGTCTCTCTTTTCGTCGGCCATTGTGAGAAAGAAGATTTTGAAAGCGACACTTTTGAGGGGGGCAACCAAACGTCCAAGGGAGGCAGCCGGGGGGGGTATCTATAGGTTGGGCGAACAACCGCCGCGCGCATTTGCACAGACCTTTGTCCGCAAACGCCAGTCTGACACCTGCATTCCCTGCCAGAGATTTACCGGGATTTCTTTTATTGTCCATCGGGACCCCGTGGGGATGGTTGGACGGATTATGGTGCGCCCGAGCGTGGCTTCTATCGCGCACCCAAAACGGACCGGCCGGACAGCCCAGACACGCCCCTCAGTAGCCCTACTCAACGCTGTACAACGTTGCGAATGCATTTTGACATTGCTGAACAGTTCCCCCCTGGCTTTGTCAAAAGTTACTGACACCACCAGTGAGCCATTGCAAATTGCATCTGACGCACTCTACGAGTCCTCCTCCACGCCTTTTGTGAGCACCTGCGATCACGACTTGGAGCATCGGGCCAAGGCCTTCCTTCAGGCAAGTCAGGTTCTCGAACAGACGGGACGGCGTCCAAAAAACGGCTGGGCGTTATCTCTGCGCCCGCAGAAAAAAGCCACCCAAGCCCTTGGCAGAGCGCCCTAGAATACACGTACCTACGGGATAACGACAGCGAAGGATTTCGGGTGTGCACGTTCAGCCGACCGACTTCATAAGCTTTACCCCAAGATACGCCCGCGAATCCCGGCACCCACAAAAGCCCCAAAAACGAGCAGAAAAGAATGCGTTTTCCCACTTCACGATGCAGGCGTTTGGTGTTTGGATTTTTTCCTTTGTCACCCATTGCGTCGGTGGGCCCCCCACCCCGCGTCCTGGCTCGCGGAGCGGAGACAAATCAAGGACCTTAGCTGTCTTCTAGCGCTCCTCTCCCGACGTCTCCCAACTTTTGCCAATTTGCATGCATTCCCCCGCGGGCAAATTGGCTGCTGCCTCCACCTCGCCTCTCCCGCTGACGGAGCGCCGCTGCCCAGTCTGGCACGAACATTCGTCGGGTAAATGGAAGACGGGGCCGCTCCAATTCGCTCGCAACCCTGCCCTCGCGCTTACTGACGCGGAAGAAGGGAACGCGGATCCCAGCATGCCCCCATTTGACCAAGCCTGGGCTCGACCTTCTAGGTACATATTGCAATCTTGCCTCGATGGTTTTCGGGGCGTCTGTGGCACAGTCAGCTAGAATTGGTGCTTGGGCCTTCGGTGGTGATGAGATGGACAATGCTGGACCCGGACGACGGGGCGCTTGTCAACAACCAGCAACCTGTTTTACGTACAAAGTCTACACGTGGAGCCGTGCGCAGCGCGCATCTCATTCCAACTATGCAAGGATCTTCCCCTCGGTCGAATAATAATAGTGTCGCGCCGCGCCGAGCATGTCAACAGTTATTATCTGTCCCTTCTACGGAGTACCTACCAGAGTACGGAATAGTCGACCTGTTGCACTACGGCGTTCTTGTCGCGCTCGCAGCCAGCCATATCGTGCATGCATGGTAATCGCCGCGTGGCAATCTACTGTTGATTATCCAAGCGACGCTTTCCGTTCTGCATTGGGTGTTTACTTATTGATTCTGCATAAGCAGCCATGAGGCACAGTCATGCAGGGGTTGAGTGAATGGTGAGATTGTAGGTCGCGATCAAGTGCAACACGATCTTGATCTCAGTGGTGCACATGGCGGCGGACGGCTGAAGCCGCATGTCGCCCCCAAACGATCTTGAGACGAAGGCGTTTTCCATCTGGGTGAATGCGAGAAATGTTACTCATTGTGCATACGGGTCCGCGGGTGGGCACGAGCGATTCGTTCCCAGGTTGCTCCGGTTCCTGGTGTGCGGGTTGGTGTGTTGTGTTTCGTGTGGGTGAATCAGCGCGCGGGCTGAGAGGGCATGGGGATGGAAAGACGCAGGTTCAAATCAACTGCATCCAAAAATTTGAAGGACCCACCCAGCACCAGTCATCATACTCCGCATTGACAACAAGCTCAGTCTCACACCCCAAAATCTCACAAAGTCAGCTCCACGATGATGGACGGCAAACGCATACTTAAGCCTCCTGACGACCAGGCTCCGCCGGATGGGTACAGTACCTTTTGAGATAATGCATCATGCACACTATGACGAGGTGGTTACTCTATTCCCTACAGTGTGAGTGTCTGCACCAATCATTGCGAAAGTTCCAAACTGCGCTTACGTCCCGGCTTACGGCGGTAAGGCTTGCTTACCTTGCAATAATGTCTCGTATACGTGAGATGTATAGTATAGGTATAGTATAGGTATAATATATCTCGCGCGAAAAACACCGAGACTCCTCAACCACCCCTCACGATTCGTATTGCATGCCACCACCGGTACTTCGCCAGTTCGTGTCCGTTTCACGTACCGATAGATACTACGATAATAGACCGAGAAGTTAAAAGGAAGTCACACCCAAGTATGCAGGCATGCATGCATCATCCTTCCTCTCCCGGGACACCCGCAGCCAAGAAAGACAAACCTTGGAAACCTGGGTGCATGTACTGTATAGCCGAACTCGAACTCCACCACGTGCCATTACATGGACGCTGCCGCGCCTCTAAGTTCTTAGTTCTTGGGAGCTGGGAGTCGGGAGCTGGGAGCCGGGAGTTAGGACATGTTGGACACTACTATCTACTGGTTTGGAGGAGAAGGGCTGCGCGTACGTAGGACAAGGACTTGGGGCTCGGCGCCGCAAGACGTTTTAGCTTTTTCAAGTGTCGAACGAATGCTATGATGTGTGTGGATCTGCGGTGCGTTGGGGAATAGACTTCCGTTCGGCCATTATTTTCTTTTGGCGACTTCGGCACAGGGTGAGGGGGAGGGGTGAGAGGGGATACGAGGAGGCTGTGTAGGCTGTGTACTGAACTATGCAGGCAGGACTAACCAACTGATCGACCGGACTCCCTCGGAAGGTTAGTCAGTCTACCTTTATCTACCGTACCATTAATAATAATCATACCTGGGTAGGAGGGGACTTGACTTGGGAGGAATGGAAAGTGTACCACGGTACTCTGTGGGATTTTGTGAGTGTGCTTGAGCGTGAGATATCCCTCCCATCGCGTATTAGTGGGTTTGCTTGTTTTCTTTAATTCTTTCGGTTATGTACGGTAGATTTAGGTATTTAGGTAGTTTGAAATGCATATGCTGGGTCATTTGGTAGGTAGCTAAGGTGAGTGAGTGGGTGGTAGGTGACGTCTCTGCACCTGCTCCTGCACCCGCACTCCTATCTTTTTTCTAGTAATTCTGGGTTTTCTCTGTGTCTTTGTTGGTTCTGGTGTCTTTTTCTTGGGTCTTGGGCGAAATTGTAGACGGGGTGCAGGAGTGTCTGGTTTGTATTTATTCTTAGGGGGGTTTGATTTTGGTGGTCGTTTTGGTGCTGGGGCATCTGGCTTCTCTTTTAAGTGTTGTGTTTTTGCTTGAAGGGGGTTCTTTGTCAGCAATTCTTGGATTCTTGATCTTTTGGAACTATGTGGTGTAGTGGGTTTTCGCGGAGATAGGGTCTGCGGCGAGTGTGGGGGTGTGAGTTAGGTCGAGGGGTTGAGTGTGAGTGTGAGGTGTTAATAAGGATATACCCCGTTCAACCTGTAGCATTGTTGTTGCTATTCAACAAGCTTCTAGTCCAAGTCGGCTTGCAGTCTAATACTGGATATATTGTAGTACGTACACCATGAATCATCAAAGTAACGACACTCAAGTCTAACAACAGTCAAGTCACTTATTATTATAACCATACTGAACACGAACCTAAAAGGATTTTATACGCAAGAATGAGAAACTATAGTAATCTTAAACATCCTTCTCTATCCCCTTCTCACAGCTTCTTTACCCTTAAATTTCTCGTTTTTTTTTTTTTTGTTTTCACTATGGCTTTAGCAGCACTAGCTGGTCTACCACGTTATCCTTTAAATATGATTGAGAACTAGACACTCCCTTCTCTGTCCATCTCAACAGCGCTTTTCTTTTCCATTCGAACCCCTGTTCTTCCTTTGCTCATAGCTACAGTACTAGTCCAACACGTTATCTCTCAAACGTATACTAGATCTAGCAAGACTTCAATTGAACAAGCGTCATTCAAAGTACTGCAAGGGCATTTTACTTGCATTATCTGTTTCCGTGCTCGAGAGAGTTTGTCTGAATCAGTAGCGTAGTAGGTAGCTTGGGCTTTTAGAGGATGGCGTTGCGTATGGTGTTCCTTAGCTACATTTACCTTCGCCCTTATTCAAAAGGTCCAAAGGGATGAATCGTATGTTTTGACAGCTTGAATGCAGGCTTTGCTGCCTGCACCTATACGTCAACGATAGGCGAACTACGAGCTGTTTCCCTCGAGTTCATAGAATAGAACTAGAAGGTAAGACTATAAGACTAGGATATTCAGCCTCTTGCTCACTCAAGGCAGTGCTGCCACCAAATACCACGGTATGCAAGCGCAGGTGTACCACCTCCTACAGCGTCACCAATCATCTCTCCGACTTTGACTCTGACTTAAAGATGAAGAAGCAGAGTCTTGAGCACTCCCCACCAGCCCCAGCCCCATCTTCATCTTCGCCCTCGCCTTCTCAGCCAGCCTTTCCCGATACTCTACATTTTTCCTCGCCACTATCGTTTCCAGAGGCCTAGTTGTTTGCTATCAGCACCCTATCATCCGCCCAACATCTACCATCTATCCATCAACTCACCACCTTGAAGAAACTTGACTAAAAATAATACTCACCCCTCTCTCTCCTCAAACAATACCCTCCCTTTCCTAACCAATTCTTCCTCCCCCTCACCCGCCCCCTCGTCCCCCTCACCCACCGAAATTCCACGCAGAACAGCCTCCTTCCAACAAGCTAACCCCACCAAGTCCCCCCACCGATACATCCGCATCGCCGCATACTCGTCCCCATTAACCGGATTCGGCAGTGATGCATGCGGTAAGCATTTCAACTCCTCGGCGTTCAGACCAAGCACGAGCTTCGACTGCGTTACGTTGAGGGCAGTCTCTTCGAGGCCGATTTCTATGACAGACTCGGGGATCTGGTGCGCCTTTTGCCATGCTTTCCATGTTTTGCGGTGGTCGGAGAGGGTGAGGGTACGCGGGGGCTTGGGTTTCTTGAAGCGTGGTGGCGTGGAGGGGATGGTGGGCGAGGACGCAGGTCGTTTTTTGGTGGTGGGGAAGGGGAGCGTGGACTGTTTGGGGCCGTCGCTTGGAGAGTTGCCTTTGCCTTTGGCTTTGCTGTTGCGCGGTTTTGAGGTCGTGTTTGGGGCTCGGACTGGTGCTTTGCCCTTTGCCTTTGCGATTGGTGTCAAAGGGGCATGAATCATCGGTATGCTCCTGGCAGCTGATTGGGCCCAGCACTCGATAAGGGTCGGCTGTCTAAGGGACTTTCTTTGTGTTGAAGTTGAGGGTGCGCTGCGTTGCCATTTTCCATGAGGTTACGTCTGTATCACGTCTTTCGTGAAACCGTATCGATGAAGTGGTGTTTGACTTAAATTCGTGGGCGCGGGGAAAAGGTAGTCGGTCTTGGAGTGGTAGTAATGGCTGGGCCATGTTGACGTTGGTATATTGTGATTGGAGATGCTTCTGTCGGGAGGAGTCAGTGTTGGTGTTCGGCGTGCATTGCGTGGGTGATTCGAGGATGATGAGGGGATGGGTGTGAAGTAGTTTTCCATAGTGTTGTTAGATGAAAGGAACTTAGGGTCGTGGATGGAGCTAGACGTTAACGGAAGCCACAGCGATTTTTTGCTATCGTCGAGGAGCTGCGACCTCGTACACATGGTGTCGGAACTGAACTTAAATCTGCGGGCTGGGATACGAAGTTCAGGTACGCACTCGGCTAGCTCATAGAGAAAGGTTCGGCTTTGCTCGTATTCGTCAAAAGGTCATTGTTGGGGGGGGATTTTGACAAGAGTTTGATTGTATTAATTGATTATCTAGGCTAGTACAGATCGACAAAAAGCATCGTAATAAATGGTCAGTGCTGCGTTGTTAGTGAAGTGTGACCAACGTCTTTGTAGATTAGAATGCTGAAGGTACTAAGCACATGTTGGTGCTGCGTCACGGAGTAAAAGGCATGTAAGGAGCGGGTGGTCGCGCATTCGATGGGTCTATGTCGCCCGTGGATGCGGGTATAGCTGGGTAGTAAAGTGTCGCCTTGCGCTGCTTTAATATTGTCGGCAATTGCGATGCTGGGGCAAAGTGTTGCTCTAGCATTTAGGGTGGGGTATTAGAAGACTAGAAATGGCCAAAGACGACCTGGTGAGTTGTTCGAGACGGTCGCGGTGGCACGACATATTTGTGAGCACTCACCAATCATTTCATCACACCACACCACACCACAGCATCATCACTTCGCTGTTGGCAATATTAAATCCATCTCTTTTCGCTACATGCTCTCTAATGGCACTCATGCCGTACAGCAACCGGCTCTAGGCCGGCAATTAGTCACATGCGGGGGAGGGAAATACTTT
Organism: Byssothecium circinans; assembly: GCA_010015675.1. Taxonomy (NCBI): domain Eukaryota; kingdom Fungi; phylum Ascomycota; class Dothideomycetes; order Pleosporales; family Massarinaceae; genus Byssothecium; species Byssothecium circinans. The sequence goes on along the minus strand of ML977043.1, from coordinate 91,002 downwards.
TAACGCCTGCAATGCTGCGCCCTTATGATGCAAATATGTTGATGTAGACCGTAATGGAAAAATGCCGGAGGGTTGAATGACTGGAGGATGGAACGGAGTGTCGGAGCTCAAAGGGTCCAGAGGCCGGAACGTTTCTTGCCTAATGGGTACACCACCAGGCAGCTCATGAAGAGCCCCACAGTGATGCCGATGGCGATTTGAATCATCGAAGCCGCGACGTTGAAGCTGATGGCGTTCACATAGTCTTGGGTTGTTGACGTGTCGTTGCCACCTCGGATCAAGGACGATGCAGTCTGGAGAGCTGTGTTGATACTTCCACTAGACGCGAGACTTCCTGGAACCTGCACATAGACGGCGGGTAGAAGCACAGCTGCAGCGACTCCGTGTCTAAGCCGGCTGTAGAGATTGGCTAAGACTCCAACGGCGAAAGCACCGAAGGTATAGGCAATCGGTGCCGAGGCGGTGAACTTCTTATTGGCGTAATAGTTGACGACATATCCCGTCAGGGCGATTGCAATCATGACGGGCATCTGTTTATACTTTGCTTGAACTGTGAAGCAAGTGAAGAAGATGTAGAGTGGGACGAAGAGAAAATTCCACTTGTCACTAAGCGGGTCGCGACACTGCGTGTCGTTCGTAGCTTTGGAGTCGATTGCGCCATAGATTGCAGTGCCAACAGTGATGCCATACCCAAGAAACAGACTGTAGATGATAGCAAACACAAGCCGTATCGACCCAGGAACAATGGCCTTCGATTGAAGCTCTAGAGCTGAGCTGAGTACGAGCCAGCCCGGGAGGATCATTGCTATGGCCGACTGCGTCAAGGCGGAGAAACAAAAAATGCTTCCCCCTCGAATGCTTCCAATGGCTCGCGCAAGGAACGTCATCATGATGGCTGCGCTGATCTCGAAGACTGTGCTATAGGTCTTGCTCATCGGGGCTACAACTAGCTGCAAGAAGCCCAACAAACACCCAAGCGCTAGTATTATAGGGAAGTCGATAGGCCGAGCTTTGAAGAAACATGAACAGGCGGTACTGGCCAGTCCATACATGAGAACACAGAGCCAGACAGGGTGTCGATCTTTCGCATTGATGACCTCGTCTAGCCGCTCGAGCGCCTCGTCTAAGGGGATGACGTCGTGGAGCACCTCTTTGTAGATTTCGTGGGTGTCCTTGAGCTTCCCAAGATTGACGCCCTGAGCTGTGCGCACAATCTTGACTTCGGCTGTGTGGGTCAAAGGATCATCAAAGGACATTATCATGCAACCAGGAATGTACAGAAACTGGCTGTTGATATCCAAGACTTGGGCAGTAGTGGCCAAGTACTCCTCCAGTCGATGGGTTGGAGCTCCGAATAGCATCAATGCGCCTAGATGCACGAAGTCAGTATTTGTTTCATGCTCATTGAGAACTGGGAGTCATACGGCACATTCGGATTATATATTGCTGCGCTTATATTAGCTCATGTTTCGTGATTTGATGTTTAATACCGGATGTTCTTACCTGGCGTCGGAGGATGGTGGCCACATGCAACTTGATCTTGATATCTTGCTCTTCTTTCGCCTTCCAGATCTTGGACAAGATAGGATTGCTTGAGGTTCGTCGATGGTGAGCGCGCCGTCGAGGTGGTGTGGTCTGTGGATTTGCTTGAGTGGTGAGAGCTTGTGCCGCTCCGATCAATGTTGCTAGAGTTTCCTGAGACCGGTTTTCTTTCTCATAAGCGTACCACTTCTTTTTAGTTCGTGGGGTTTGCGTTCCAGATGAAGCAGGCTGGCTTGCAGGCTCCGGGAATCGTGGTGGTGTAATGCTAGCATCGGACGGTGTGTCTACCACAGGGTTCTCTGTCGATACAGTTAGTTGTCAGATATGCACTATGTGATCACAAGACTTACGGTAGGCTTGGAGAAGCGAATGAAGGAGCCCTCCGTTTGAATTTCCAGCATATGACCATTCATCATGATCCGCTGGAGCTACGCTTGGCAACGGAGCCGTACCACTTCGATGAGCTGCGAGTAATTCGTCGGCTTCTGCATCTGTGCTCAATTTGGTCGAGATGTGCTGTGATTCCACATCTTCAGCATGACTGGCGCTCGTAGATCGCGGCCTTGGGATTTCGGCAGCCGAGCTGTTGATGCGAACTCGCCGTCTTGATGCCGAAGGAGCTGCGAGCGTTGATCCATTCGATAAATCTTCCATTTCGTGTGGATGTTCGGTGCCATGATCGGAAGACATGCCTGGCGTGTTGGTTGACAGGCTATGAGTCCAAAGGCGCTGGATTGGATGATAGAGGGAGGGTTTTGCAGACATGGCGATGCTTTTGTAGTGGTGTTGATGGACTAGAAAAGCGATCTACTGGGCCAAAGCGTTCTTCCAGTTACGTAAAAGTCGGACGCAACCGAGAAAACAAAAACAATTGTGAAGGCGTATGCAGCCTCGTCTGACTCAATTACCAATAATCCAGCGTTTCGTGAAGATGTTGAAAGACGAGACGAGAATTGCAACGTTGGGCGAATGAGGAACAATGACGCCTTTGGTCGAATGCCATGCCTCCGTCGCACCGAATGCCCCTGAGCAGTCTAGCTCTTGTTTAAATAAAGCGAGGTTCCAGTATTTTTTCCATGTTCCCACGGCGCCGATCCTCTTTTCCTTCACATCCCCTGGAATCATCGAGAAATGGTGTCTCAAGTTTCCGGATTTGCGGGCAGTGGCGGATGCGACTGTTCTCTTCCAGTTTCTTTCATTGTGGACGGGTGAAGATTCAGCCAACTTTCAGCTGTCGGGCCGCAATACTCCGTAATGAGCGCTTGGTGATTTGAGAAAGGAAAGCTACGGTATTAAGAGAGACGTTGGGATGAAGTGGAGAAGTCGGGATGAAGACGCGCGGCAAAGTGTCAATACTGTGTATTAATGCGCGGGCTTTTCCGCAACCGTTAACGTCGGGTTCGGCGATCCGCCCACCTCGGTGATGCGCCCACCCAGCCACCCATCCGGCCACTATAAAAGTGAGATTATACTGTCGCCCACAGTAGCTATTATCACGAGATTTTGTGGTGGAGTAGTAATTAGATGCTTGCGATTAATTTGTACTATTTGAATTTCTTTGGAAGGTTAATTTTTCGCCCGCGAGAGTTGACTTTTGGTGGAGGGCTTGGTGCAGGCTCACCACCTCCACCACCACCTTCAACAGCGTGCGCAACCCGCGCACGCTTTGCCTTTGGCCCAGCCTTCTGTGAGGCTGCCCTCTTGCCTCTTTGGGACAATTGTAGAGATTTTTAGGCGGTTGCAGCCTCTTTTTCCTACTGTTTCTTGCGCTGAATTTCAGCTCGTTCTGCAGCCTTCCTTTCCTTCTCCTTCTCCCTCTCAACTTTGGCTATTTCACGACCCACACGCTTCTCCTCTACGATCTTTTTTTTATACAAGGCAGCTTATACCTTAAGCTCTTTATTATCAGCTTTTTAGAGTTTTTCTTTAGCTTCTTAACATGCTCTTACTTACTTACGAGCACGAGCTTCTCTAATCTTTAAAGGACTCTAAAAGACTGTACCACTACTCGCGCCACGCACTACCTCGCTTCGCTCGGTAGTGCTACTAGGCTCAACGCAACCACCACGCTCAACGCGCTTTTTGCCAAGCACATCTATTTACACCTACTTTTCTACCTACCC